>OVAX01000197.1:91411-109216 GCA_900406405.1 Lepidium africanum
ATCACATATAAATATAAATATTATAAATAAATAAAATAACCCCAAATACATAGTAATTTTTCACAATAACATATCCCATGCATAACATAAGTCATCATCTAGTTTTATCTAATAATTGCAAGATGTTTGGAAAAAAAAATCTTATCCTTTTAAATTAGTCAAAAATACGACCTTCAACAAGTTTCTATTACTCCCAATTTTCACTGCGAGGCAGTGATCAAACCCCTGATAGGTGACTTTAGCTTATTTTACTCTGATGCAGGAAGAGTAATTTGTCCTGGCACTCAAGGTATTGATCGAAGTCTTTCACCTCTTTACTCAAAGATAGAGACTTTTCTTTAGGCTATGGAATCTATGTTGTCGATACAAAGTTTTGAAGTCGGTTGTGGTACAAATTGCACAGAGATTGTGAAGATGGTATAGCCCCTAAGAATGCAACTTTTCCTCATTATCTGGAGGAGTATGACAGACTCAGAAGGCTTTTCACTAGTTTCTCCCTCTATCTAATTCTTAGAGCTCTAAACAAGCAAACGGATTTTCTAGCTCGTAATATTAGAAATCTTTCAAAAAAAGTTTTTACATAAAATCCATGCCTAATTCTTAGTTTTCAAAATTAATATAGATTTCAATTTGCTGAAGAAAAAAATAATCAAAAATAGAAAGTGTTCAATTGGAACATGGAAAGAACTGCTTGTACATAATTTCGTAAAGTTCATTGGTCTCACACCATAAATAGAAATAAATAGACAAGTTTTTTTGTTTTCATGTTCTTGTCCAATATATGCATATCTTGTTACTGTTAACTAACTTGGCAGTTGACACATTAATAAAAATAAAAAAGTTGTGAATCAATAATATTATAACATAATTTGATGAGCAAAATTAGACTTTTGTATCGAAGTGGAGAACACTTCTCGTTCACATGTTACAATATCATACGATGCTCTGTATAATTAATGAATTTGAGAGAACCGTCGACAGAATTTGTACATGCAAATATCGTAAAAGACAATTTAAATATAGCATCGGAATAAAAAAGATTAGGTTGTTCCCAAAACTACGAGAGCTGGTGCCATTCTACATGTCATTCTCCATTCTCAAAATTTCATTATATATACAAATTAGAATTTACTATTATTTTTGTTCTCAACTGTTCATAATTTCGTAGTCGCAAAAGTTTGGTGGTCGGTCTAATTCGTTTAATTGTCAAAAGTCATAACCTCATCAAAACACACATGATGCCATCAAACACATACGTCCTCGACTCCTTAATTTGTTTTAGGTTTAAACAACGTTTTGATCTAAATAAGGTAGTTCAAACTAAGGATGGATATAATTCCAAATCCGAAGAACAAACCAAACCTGATATACATCAAATCTAATTTGTATTCAGATAAGAATTGAATCATAAACAAATTAAGAACCAAACAAAATATAATCTATCTTCGAGTTTAATCCGGCTTGAAAAATATATAAAAACCCGAATAAATCATAAATGAGTAAAACCAAAAACTCAAAAAAACCCAACCCAAATTCAAATAAGTATAGTAAGATTATGCCTAATTCAAACTATTTCAGTTTGTTAGATCTTTTGAAACACAATACGATTAAATAAATTTTAAAATGAGTAGAAAAATATATTTGATGAAATATTTAAACATTTAATTTACATTTTTTTTTGTATTAGAGTTGATTTCAACTAATCGTGTAGTAAAAAGCATTATAAAGTTGAGAGAGTTTAATTAGAATCAAATTATGTCTGTTTAAAACCAAATAACTAAGTTTGTTGTATTAGTTCTAGTGCTTTTTATTTAAATCTTTACATCTTACCGTAATTGAGTTTTAACCAACGTTCCAAATCTTACTAGGAAACTTTAGGTGCCATTGTTGTGAATTAAGTTATTTTTGTTTATGAAACTTTGTGCCCCAATAGATTTTTTTTTGTTTTTTTGGTCGAAGATATTCTTTTCCGTGACAAAAAAAGGAAGAGAAAATAAAAATAAAAATAATAGTGAGGTTAGTACTTTTTTGGGATCAACATCGTTCCTTTTGCTCCTTTCTCTTCCTTCTGTGTTTATATATATTTCCTATCAACAAATTAAATCCAAAATCGATGGGTTTCTTCTCTTTACAATCCCAACCCACTTCTCTCTTTCTTCCAAATCGTCATCTTCTCCGATGCCACCATTATTCTTTAGACTCTCTTTCTTACCATTCCTATTCTCTTTCTTCTTTATCCCCTGTTTCTCACTTGATGAACAGGGTCAAGCTTTGTTCTCATGGAAATCCCATTTCAACATCTCCGGCAGCATTCTTTCCTCCTGGAAAGTCTCCGACGCATCTTCCTGCAACTGGGTCGGTATAAAATGTAACGGTCAAGGAGAAGTTTCGGAGATTGAACTTAAAGGTATGGACTTCCAAGGTTCTTTGCCTGTGACGAGTCTCCAGAGCCTCAAGTCAATTACTTCTCTAGTTTTATCTTCACTCAATCTCACCGGAGTAATCCCTAAAGACATCGGAGACTTTACTGAGCTTAAATTACTCGATTTATCGGATAATTCTCTATCCGGTGAAATCCCTGTGGAAATCTTCAAGCTCAAGAAACTTCAGACTCTGGCTCTAAACACAAACAATCTTGAAGGTCGAATTCCAATGGAGATTGGGAATCTTTCAGGTCTCGTTGAGCTTATGTTTTTCGACAATAAGCTATCCGGAGAGATCCCGAGGAGTATCGGAGATCTTAAGAACCTTGAAGTCATTCGTGCTGGTGGGAACAAGAATCTAAAAGGTGAGCTTCCTTGGGAGATAGGCAATTGTGAGAATCTGGTTACACTTGGTCTCGCCGAGACTAGTCTTTCCGGTAGACTTCCGGCGTCGATTGGGAACCTAAAACGTGTTCAGACAATCGCAATTTATACATCAATGTTGTCTGGTCCGATTCCGGATGAAATTGGAAACTGTACAGAGCTTCAGAACCTTTACTTGTACCAGAATTCAATCTCTGGATCGATTCCTTCGACCATTGGAAGTCTAAAGAAGCTGCAGAGTCTACTCTTATGGCAAAATAATCTCGTAGGGAAAATTCCTACCGAGCTAGGGAACTGTCCAGAACTCTGGCTTATTGATTTTTCTGAGAATCTTCTCACCGGAAACATCCCAAAGAGCTTCAGAAAACTTGAGAATCTACAAGAGCTTCAGCTGAGTGTTAATCAGATCTCAGGAACAATCCCTGAAGAGCTAGCGAATTGCACAAAGCTTACGCATTTAGAGATTGATAATAACCTTATTACCGGTGAAATTCCGTCATTGATGGGTAATCTTAGCAGCTTAACGATGTTCTTTGCGTGGCAGAACAAGTTAACCGGAAACATACCGGAAAGTCTCTCGCAGTGTCAAGAGCTTCAAGCTATTGATCTCTCTTATAACAATCTTTCTGGCTCTATACCAAAAGAGATTTTTGGATTACGAAACCTCACGAAGCTTCTTCTTCTCTCCAATGATTTGTCTGGATTCATACCGCCGGAGATTGGAAACTGTACGAATCTCTATCGTTTTAGAGTCAACATGAACAGATTTGTCGGAAGTATCCCAGGGGAAATCGGGAACCTGAAGGAGCTCAACTTTGTTGATATAAGCGAAAACCGTCTCGTCGGAGAAATCCCTCCGACAATCAATGGTTGCGAAAGCCTCGAGTTTCTCGATCTTCACTCGAACAGTATCTCCGGTTCATTGCTTGGTACACTTCCAAAGAGCTTGAAGTTGATTGATATCTCTGATAATTCTTTGACCGGTCCTCTGCCTCCGGGAATTGGGTTATTGACTGAGCTTACGAAGCTCAATCTCGCGAAGAATCGATTCTCCGGCGAAATACCTAAAGAAATCTCCAGTTGTCGAAGTCTACAGCTTCTCAATCTCGGCGAAAATGCTTTCTCCGGAGAAATCCCTGACGAATTAGGTCAAATACCGTCTCTAGCTATTTCCCTTAATCTCAGCTGCAATGGATTCGTTGGAGAAATTCCGTCGAAATTCTCAGGTTTGAGAAACCTCGGAGTGCTTGATATCTCTCACAACCAACTCACCGGAGATCTAAACGTCTTAACGGATTTGCAGAACCTGGTTTCTCTCAACGTCTCTTTCAACCATTTCACCGGCGATTTACCCAACACTCCTTTTTTCCGGAGACTCCCACTCTCTGATCTCGCCTCCAACAATGGACTATTCATATCTAACGGAACTTTAACCCGACCCTACCCGACACGGAACAGCTCCGCCGTTAAATTAACCATATCAATCCTCATCGCCGTCACTGCCTTCCTCGTGCTCCTGGCGGTTTACACTTTGGTCAAAACAAGAGTCGCCGGTAAACAATTCGTTGAGGAAGAATTAGATTCATGGGAAGTGACGCTTTATCAGAAACTCGATTTTTCCATCGACGACATTGTTAAGAATCTGACGTCAGCAAACGTGATCGGAACTGGAAGCTCTGGAGTAGTATACCGTATTATGATTCCGTCCGGTGAGTCACTCGCGGTGAAGAAAATGTGGTCGAAGCAAGAGAACGGTTCGTTCAACTCCGAGATCAAAACTCTGGGATCAATTCGTCACAGAAACATTGTTCGCCTTCTTGGTTGGTGCACAAATCAGAATCTGAAACTCCTGTTCTATGATTATCTACCTAACGGTAGCCTGAGCTCTCGGCTTCACGGTGCCGGAAAAGGAGGAGTTGATTGGGAAGCTCGATACGACGTCGTTCTTGGTGTGGCCCATGCACTTGCTTATCTCCATCACGATTGTCTCCCCGCAATTATACACGGTGACGTTAAAGCTATGAATGTCTTATTGGGTCCACACTTCGAACCCTACTTAGCTGATTTCGGTTTAGCTAGAACCGTCTCCCGTTATGGAAATACCGGAATCGATTTATCAAAACCGACCACTCGACCTCCTTTGGCTGGTTCCTATGGTTACATGGCTCCAGGTAAACTCAATAATCAGTACTTACATTCAAACTTATAATCAGAATCTAATTTGTTTGGTTTTGTTGTTTTACTACAGAGCATGCTTCGATGCAACGTATAACAGAGAAGAGCGATGTTTATAGTTATGGAGTTGTATTGTTAGAGGTTTTAACCGGAAAACATCCATTAGATCCGGATCTACCCGGAGGTGCACACTTGGTTAAATGGGTTAGAGATCACTTGGCTGAGAAAAAAGATCTGACCAAACTTCTAGACCCGAGACTTAATGGACGAACTGATACGATAATGCATGAGATGCTACAAACTCTTGCGGTCGCGTTCTTGTGTGTTAGCAACAAAGCAAACGAACGGCCTTTGATGAAAGATGTTGTGGCAATGCTCACAGAGATAAGGGAGATTGATGTTGGACTATCGGAGAGTGGTAAGATCAAAAGTGGAGGCAAAGAGCCACAAGAGTTAATGACGAATGAGAAACTCATCATTTCTCATGGTTCCTCTTACTGTTCGTTTGCGTTTTCGGATGATTCTGTTTAAACAGATGTGATGGTGAAGATTGTGAATTATTATTGTTTATAAAGTGTGTGAATATTTCTTTGCTGGTGCTTCGTGATTTTGTGTTTGATTTTAACATTGTGAGTGTAACAACTAGTATATAGTATATAAGCTGCCGTAATTGCTATATATTTCTTTATTTTTTTAACTGAGTATATATATCAAGGATAATCAAACAACGACCAAAGAAAAATGACATAGAACCAGCAAAAATATTGATATCTCTTTGAGGTGAATTGCAAATCTACTCTAAAAAAAAAGGGAAATGACAAAAAAGTTTGAGTTAGCAAATCTAATATTTCGAGTTAAAATAAGATAATTTTACCCTTGTTTCTATTAAAACCAAAAAAAATATTACGAAACTGCCATTAATGAGTAATTCCACGTTAGCGCGTGAAAAACGAGAAACTTTTTTGGTGGATGTAGACAAACTGACAACGTTATGTAGGTTTTCGATAGGTGTTATGTAGGTTCCAAAAGTATTTTTTGTAGGTTGCATGTTTGCATGACTTGTAGGTTGTTATGTAGGTTCACTACAAGAAAACTCGCAATTTGCGATGGAAAATTTTCATCGCAAAATTGCTACGTATTTGCAATGTTTTTACGATGAATTTTACAGTATCGCAATGATGTCGCAACTTCATAGCAAACTTGCGACGATTTTGCAACAGTTTTGCGAGGCATTGGAAAATGTCGCAATTTCGTAGCAAAATTGCGATGGCTTTGCGATTTACTGATTCAGTTGCAAAATTGCGACACATTTGTGGTGGCCTTGCGATGTACACCATTTCCATCGCAATTCCGTAGCAAATTTTCACTTTTTCCCTATAAATAACCCTCCATGAGATTGTATGTTCACACCAAAACATAAACACTTAGAGAGAGAAAGTAGTGAATTTTCGAGAAAAAAAAAATTTTCGTGAAAAAAAAATTTTCGAGAAAAAAAAAGCTTTCGAGGAAAAACAAGTTTTTCAAAAGAAAAATAAATGACGTCGGAACATGAAGTGTTCGCATTACGACGATGGATGTATAATTAAAGAGATCCAAAGACAAGAGAAGTGACTAAGCAGTTTCGAGATGGGTTGCGAGCATTCATAAATCAGGCGGCTAATAACCCATTTACTCCAAATGGCGGTAAAATATTTTGTCCATGTGTAAAGTATGGGAACACGAAATATTTGAATATCGATATGGTGAAAAACATGTCTATAATAAAGGATTTACTCCGAATTATTATGTATGGTTTTCATATGGGGAGGGGTATAGTCTGGGTGCAGGAAGTAGTAGTACGGGTGCTGCTGTTGATCCTAGTCATGATAATGTTAATTATAGTTATGGCGGAAATATGNAATGTTAATTATAGTTATGGCGGAAATATGTTTGAAAACTATGATCATCTACAAGGAAATAGGTATCATGATATGGTTACAGATGCATATCATGGTAATATTCCGATTGTCGTTGAAAATACTATTAATGAACCTAATGCCGAAGCAAAACAATTTTATGAGATGTTAGATGTTGCAAATCAACCTATATATGAGGGATGTAGAGAGGGTTTGTCTAAACTGTCATTAGCATCTATGTTGATGTCTATTAAAAGTGAAGGAAACATAAGTGAGAGAAGTATGAATCAATTAGCGGATGTGTTTAAAGAGTATTTTCCAGAAGATGGAGTCTTGGTAGATAAGAAGTCAGAGAAGCTCTACAACGAGGTCACTGCTATGTTGAATGAGCTTACACAACAATTCGGTGATGAGAGCTCTGCATCTGGGGGACTATCTACTGCACAAGAGAACCAAGTATTCCTTTTTTTTCAACGAAGAAGAAAATAAAGTTTGATTATGTTTAAAAATTAAATCATAATGGTATTTTCGTAATAAACTAATGACCCTAAAAAAATCATGTAATTTTCCCACATTAGTTACTGTTCATAGTTGCCAAATAATTATATTTGTAATTTAGGCATCTTTTTAGACTATTCTAATAATTATCTCATCTTTATTTTGTCAATTAACAAGCTTTTTTTGTTTTCGTGTTGGTCACTAATTGATCGACTATTTATGTAATCTTTATTTTGTCAATTAACAAGTTTTATGTAAATTGAGTGAGAAAATTTTAGATAGGGAAGAGAAGAAAAGTGACCGATTGTGGGACTGTAGTTTTTTGGAGTCATACGCGAAAAAAGAATCGTGAAATTGTGATTTGTGTTTTTGTGTGTTTGGTTGTTTGTTAATTATAGTGTTTTGTGAAATTGTGAAAAAGAAGTAAGAAGGAAAGCTTAAGCACAAGGGTGTAGATCACGTGGACCCTTGCACTACCCTCATCACATGACCATGTGCTATCTCAAATCAATTACAATGACTTCGACATTCCAGCCAACATAACACCAATTTTTCGTAAGAATATTAGCATTAATTTATGTTTCTTCATTTTCGTTCACATAATAAAATATTGTTACACAAGCCTTAATCCATGGACATATATCTTACTCTACATCTTCAATTTATAAAATTATATCATGAAAGAGAATTATATATTCTGGTTTAGTGAATTTTGAGCCAAATTATTTTCAGAGAATTATTTAGATCATAAAAATTAAGTTTGTGAATAAGAAGAAGATAGACTTCCCTTGTGGGACCCATTAAGGGGATATTACCGAACTTTTGAATCAGACTGTTATTGTCTTGGCGCGAAAAATATTAAATAAACTATAAGAAGACAGAAAGAGAGAGTAGACACAGCATGAGAACATTACACAGTTTGATCAAACGCTAAACCATATCGATAAACATTTAAACAGTTAAACGCAAAAGAAATACTTGACATATACTCAAACCGTCTTTAAATGCTCCTAGTATTTGTATCCTTTAACGTACAAACTCTCAGAGGCTGCAGAGTCACCGGAAACATCGCCAGCATATTTCCCTAGGGTAGCATCCGAGTTAGCCTTGCACCTGGTCAGGAACGTGGCCTGAGCTTTGGCTACGTTCTCGGTCTTACCTCCCCAAGCCTTCAGAGTGCTTTGCTGCAGGGCTCGGCCAAATGAGAAAGTGAGCGTCCATGGTTTCACAACATCGAGCTTGTTCATTGCGTTCAAATTTAGTGTTGCTTCCTCTTCGCTCTGCCCACCTGAGAGGAACACGATTCCAGGAACCGCTGGTGGGACTGTGCGGCGTAGAGCAGTCACCGTGTGTTCCGCGATCACTTCCGGTGCAACCTGTTAGAAGAACATTTTAACTTTTATAGAAAATCATCAATGTATTTCGAGGGTTATGTCTCTGTGATTCATATGATTGTGTTGCCTAAGGAGTGGACTTATAAACCTAAATAAAATTGCATCAAGCTGGATTGCCCACAGCTAGTTTCATTACCTTTGGGCTGTCAGAGCCGGGAGTGACCATGTTAGGTTTAAGTAGAGTCCCTTCGAGGAGTACATGGTGGTCATTCAAGGCCTTGTACACAGCAGCAAGAACCGTCTCAGTCACCGCTGCACATTTCTTGATATCGTGGCTCCCGTCAGTCAGCACCTCTGGTTCGACAATCGGGACAAGTCCGTTCTCTTGGCAAATGATGGCATAGCGGGCTAGCCCTTTGGCGTTCTCTTGGATTGAGAGCTCACTTGGCTCGGTCTCCCCAATCTTGAGAACTGCACGCCATTTTGCAAACCGGGCTCCTGCCTTGTAATACTCCTGGCATCGTGCACCAAGCGAGTCTAGACCCTGTGTAGTTGTCTCGCCGTTGGTCCCTGCTAGGTCAACCACACCCTTGTCTACTTTGATTCCGGGGATAACTCCGTTCTCCTGATACATAAAGAGAATCAGTATTCATTTGAGTCATGTCAAGAGCTTCAACTATGTAACTCTTGAACCCAATGATTAAGACTAGAGCTGGAGTTCGGTTTTTCAGGGACGGACCATGAGGAGATCGACGAAGGGTTTGCCACTAAAGGCTTTCTGGTAGAGAGTTTCTTCGAAAAGGATAACACCAGAGAGGCAAGGAAAAGCACCAGGGGAAGTGAAGAGGAGCTCGCGAAGAGCTTGGCGGTTGGACTCGATGTTCTCAACATTGATGCTGGAGAGTCGTTTGCCGATGGTTCCTGTGCTCTCATCTGCTGCCAAAATACCCTTTCCCGGTGTTGCTATGTACTTGGCCGTCTTGATTAGCTCATCTGAAGCACATAAACGAGAGAGCCTGAAGAAACTGGGATTGGAAGAGTTGTTCAACGAGAAGAGTGCATGTTAAGTGTACGTACCTGCGTATTTGCCGACAAAGGCAGACATAGTTGCTGTTTTTAGTGCAAGAGAGATGCGTTCTTGCTGATGAGGACGAGGAGGCCAAGACAAAGCCTTAAGTACCTGCAACTTTTGAATTAATAGGTGATATCTACTAGGAATATACTGTTAGAATCAGTCATACGTGTCAGAAGGAGAGCCCAAGGAAGATTATCAACCTCGGATAAAGCAAATGAGTGATTGCTTCAACACAACCAAATGGTAGCCAATGATTCCCGCTTTATCCCCAAAGTCTTGGATATGTGGAGAAGAGACAGAGATAGGTACAAAACAAAAGCAGTCTTTTGTATATTACCTCTCATACACTTAAACCACACGGGTGTACATCCAAATTTGCGAACACAAGAGATACTTTTTGGGCCATTGTAGCCAAATAATGTATTATGCTTATCGAGTAACAAAAGTTACAATGATATTCATAAATGGTACACAAGAGTTGCAGATGCAGTATCAAGAGTTCCAAGTATAATTATATAACGTACACAGGAGTTGCGGGGTTTCAACAACCCCTCACTTGGGCATTTATAAGTAAATCAAAACTGTCCCCAAGAACTTGAGGGGGTTTAAATGGGAAAGCCAACATAGTTCAAAGTGAATTCCCTTGATATTTTGTGTAGCGGTTGTAGCGGATAGGATGGTGAATGCATCAATAAACTGCAGTGCATGACATCAACTAATGCTTCAGGACCACAGTGGCCTAGTCATTGTCTGTGCCAAAATATCTGTCCCCAAACTCACCCATACCAGGAATGACACGAAACTCTTCGTTTAGCCCATTGTCAATTTCAGATGTCACTATCTTTAATCTTGGGAATTTTTTGCAGACCACATGAACACCTTGAGGTGCCTAATTGAACAAAGAAAACACACAAAAACGGATAAGGAGTAATCACAAGGAGTAATCATATGCTTGCTTGATGGAGTAATCACAAGGAGTAATCATATGCTTGCTTGATGGAGTAATCACAAGGGGTATAGATAATACGCATTGGGTGTGTGTTAGCTTACTGAGATCAGGTTCAAAAATACAATATTTCCCTCAGGCACACCCTTGCTTATAAGGAGTTTGATAGCTTGAACTGCCGAGTTTCCTGACAATATGTTCAATTTCAGTGTCACTAGGTACTTCAGTGTGTTGAATTGGCTAACAATGTGCACTAAAGCAAAGAGAAAAGAAAAAATAAAGTGTTTTTGAGTATAAAGGGTGAAGAAAGACGGGTCAACTACCTGTGCCAAGAATGGGATCCAGCAATAGGACGTGCCTTTCCGAAATATCATTTGGCAATTTCTCATAGATTAGCTGTAGAGTGATTAAGACATCAAGCAGTGATAATTGGAGCACCTTGAGTGAAATTGGAGTGACTCGTTTACCTGTTGTCCATTGTCGCCTTCTCTGTGAATTAGGATCTTCCCGATCTTGATACCTTTACAACATGCTCGCAACGCATTCTCCATGCTCTCACCACTAGCATTATTTTTGAACACCATCAAGTTGGTGAGAGAGTGGGATAAGCAAGAATGCACAAATTCCTTATGAACGAACTTAAGTAAGGATATAAGAATATACCTCCTAATCACAGAGACACCACATAACCGTTTACAGAAATCCACACCAGAATACACACATCCTGCGATAGGTGACCAGGATATCAAAATGATTGATTAATCAATGATATTAGTCACTACATCTCTACATGATAATCTTGTGATTTATGAACAAACAAGAATCTTCAAGCTTACCGGTTGGAGTAATCACTTGCTTTTCAGTAAAAGGCAGATGTCCAAGACCATGCTCTACAACCTGATAAATTTAACAAAAAAAGCAAACAATAATGAGAAGTGGCAGGAATATTTACTCAGCCGTTTGAATGAGCTCTATTAATCTTACCAGCCGAATCAAACGATCAGAGTAGAAGACAAAATCATGTTTGGTTGTTTGAGAATCTCGTATAAGGGTGTGCATCCCTCTTATCTGCAAGAGAAAGCAGTTATTTGTGGTTTACACAAGTCTTATTTGGTAGAGAAGCGAATGTTACTAGTAGTTAGATGAAAATAAATATACTAATTACCTGAAACGTTGACTGAATAACATAGAGATTAGGATATATTTTACAGAGATCATGTTGACCCAGCTTGGTGCAAATATGTTGCACAATTAAGTCAATTGCTACATGATTATCCCCACCGCGAGGGATTATAATATCTGCATACTTCTTCGTCGGAAGAATGAAATCATCAAAAGCAGGCTTTACAAACTTTGAGTACTGCATCAAAAGGTTGACATCAATGTAAGAAATGGATAAAACATACTGATTTGAAAACTCTATACCAATATGGGAGAGAAAAATACGGATCAGAGCAATGAGAGATTCGAAATGCAAGAGGTAAACCATTTCTTTTTGTTCTTGAAGATCATATATGTCGTAACAATAATACACGGGCTAACCTGGTCAAGTACTGTGCCGATATCTCTACCATTCTCAACAGTATCTCTTTTTATCCTTCTTGCCAAACGAACGTCAGCATCTACAAAGAAAACAAACGGATGTCAAACAGCTGAATGCTAATTCATATTCAGAGTATCTTCTTAAAGCCTTCATATGAAAATTTAATAGCAGAAAACCAAGTAAAGCTATAAAAACGGAAATGGACTGTGGTAGAAACAAGAGTTTACAGCAATTATAATGGGAAGAGGATACATGTTACCTGTACAAACAAAAATCTTCATGTTCATCAATTGTCGGACACGAGGATCATGGAATAAAAGTATCCCTTCAAGAATTATAACATCCGAAGGATTTACCTGCAGAATGTTTTTCAATATCAGAGCATCAGGTAAGATACAGAGCATCGGTAAGATACAGAGCATTGGATAAGATACAGAACATCAGATAAGATAAGATATATGTTTCGTTAGACCCCAAACCAGATAAAGCCACTGAAAACATCAAAGAAATTTGCTATTGTTTACAGTTTGAGGCACTGAGAAAATGAAAAACGCGTCTCAAGGTTAGAAGCATCAATTAACAATAAGATTATGAGCGATGTCGAGAGGGAGTATGGTGCGATACCCTTCTGAAAACACTGCTCCTGTAAGTCTTAAAATCATATTTTGGAATATCTACAGCTTGCCCTTGCCTCAATTTCTCCATACAAGACAATAAATGCTCTGTATCAAATGCGTCTACATAAACAAAAATTAATTTAATTAGAATCGATTAAAACATAAAACTAATGGAGGATGGTTAAGAGAAATATATAAGACTTTGCTCATAACTCCTAGCAACTAGTAACGTACTGTCAGTAATGTAATTGCTAAAAAATTAAGAGATAAATAGAGAGTACATCGATCACTAATACGTCATTGAAGATTATGGTTGTTAGTTATGCCTTAATAATCTCAAAGAAGACGGGAAAAATATTGTACTCTTGATGACATTATATATTTAAGAGAGTAGATTACAGAAAGCAGCCACAGTCTAAATATATCCACACCTGGATGGTCAAAGTTGTATTCATGAACTCTAGCAAGTTCTTCTTCAGTCAGATTATGATAGAACGAGTCCTGCCAAAGTTTTTATCATTGAATATTTAGTGGAGCAATTTGTGGTTAATTATGATGGAAAATTATTTGAGAATTAGATAGTTTAATTGACATACATATCTAAACAATTGTTATAAGTTCAGACATATATACGTTATAAGCAAATGATAGTTTCCTATTGGATCACTAAATAGTGTTGTGGTTAAACAGACTTCATATAATGAGGCTGGTGGTTATCACATAGCATCATGACACCTTACTAACAAAACAAACTTACCTGATTAATAAGTACAACACGCTGATCATGCAGTTGCTGGATTATCATATCACAAACAGTAGTCTTTCCTGATGCTGCGCCTCCAGCAACACCTAAACATTAAAATTCAAGCCACAATCTGTCAAGCTTTTCTTTCTTAACGACTAGTATACTCAGTAAAAATTTCAGCCTTGTATAAAACAGAACCGACCAATTACAAAAGGCTGTCTTTGCATGTCTTCTGATGCAGAAGTGGTGGCTTCCTTAGCTGCTATTGGTTCCATTCCATTCATGTGCCCATTTACGTGGAAACCAGAATAATGAACCCTCGAGGAGGCTTCTATCATGTCAACAACGGACTTAGAACCCATCCCGACACAATTCTGAACATTGAACATAGGTAAGCTATACAAAATATCTTAATCTGTATCACAATCATGCATAAGCAAACAAAGCACGGAGAATCTAACAAACACCTTTAACTAGAATTCCATGGTGCTTATTGCTCTCAGGATCAGATATGCAATTTACTTGCAAAATCCTAACTCACTCTTCGTATTACATTGTGAATCAAAACCCACTTAATCCAGCAACACAGACAAGAGTGCAAATTTAGGTGCAACCACAACTGATGAAAAGAACATTGCAAATCCGAGATATTCCATAGATCAACAAATGCGAGAACAAACAAAAAAGAACATCAAAGCCTGGATCAAAATCGTAATGATTGAGTAAGATGAAATCGTGTTACATACCAGAAACAGATCGTTCAAGAGAGAAACAAAAGCAAAAAAAAAAAGCGTGTAAGAAATAGCAATAAAGTCTTAAAAGTGAGATTCAAAATTACCCAGATTCAGTTTCGCTCTGAAGGATCCCAGAAACCTCAAATAGAAAAGGAGATGAACTTTTTCTATGGAAGTGAAACAATAGAATCTTAGGGAAGAAAAGGACAGGTTAAAATTGAATAATAAATTTATACAATTAAATTTCTTAATTGTAGACAAAACTGGATTCGGACATGACTGATTTGGTAATATTAAATTAGCGGAGCGTGGTGATGTGACGAAAGCGAGGCGAAGAAGAAGGAAGACGAAGCTGGAATCAAAATCTAGATATCATTTTTATTTTTTATTTATTTTGACAATGGTCCCTATAATTTTAGATCTAATAAGGAGATTTGTGGATTCTCGGCAGCTCCGGTACATTCCGGTTTAATTGCTAAATCGGAATTTCATAGGTTTACTCGATTGACGGTGCTAGTGTTGTGTATTTTTGCTCAAATGTTTGTGTTATAAAATATATCTGAACTATATATAAAATATAATATTATAATATATGAGAGAAGAACGTATAAGAAAGTTGTTATTACCCATGTGTATTCCAAATGGTAGTGAAGACCCGTATATTTATAGTGCTTAAATATTAAAATATTACTTATAGATAATCATTATATTATAACACTCTTTTTTATTATCTATTACTAATCATATAATATGCACTGTCTCTTATGGGATAAAACCATGATGATGAAAAAAAGTACAGTGGCATAATATTCTCCTGAAATGATAGATATCATAAGTTTCGTAGTTGACACATTCCGATGCTATGAACATGTTTTCTGAAAGTTGTAGTGGGAAGCGCTTTCCTAAACAGATCAACTGCATTATCTGTTGAACGGATATATTAAATATCCACTTCTTGATTCTTTTCGAGTTGTTGTGTGTAAGAGAAAAATCTTGGGGGAATATGCTTCGTTCGATCGCTCTTGAGATAACCCTCATTGAGTTGAGCGACACAAGCAGCATTGTCTTCAAACAATTTTGTTGGCTCTTTATTTATGGTTATTCCACTTGCTTTTTGTATATGATGAGTCATTGATCTGAGCCACACACATTCTCTACATGCTTCGTGAAGTGCAATAGTTTCTGCGTCATTTGAAGAAGTAGCGACTAGAGTCTGCTTTTGGGAACGACAAGAAACTGCAGTGCCTCCAACTGTGAAAACATATCTGGTTTGCGATCGGGCTTTATGTGGATCTGATAAATAGCCTGCATCTGCAAAACCAACTAAATCGACACTAGAGTTTTTGTTATAAAATAATCCCAAATCAATTGTTCCCTGAAGGTAACGAAATATATGTTTGATTCCATTCCAATCTCTGCGTGTAGGTGATGAACTGTATCTTGCAAGTAGATTTGTAGCAAAAGCTATATCTAGTCTAGTGCAATTTGCAAGATACATGAGTCCACCAATAGCGCTCATATAAGGTACTTCAGGACCTAATACTTCTTCGTTATCTTCACAAGGTCGGAATGGATCTTTATCGATATTAAGTGATCTATTGACCATTGGGGTACTCAAAGGAGTCGCTTTATCCATGTAAAAGCGTTTTAAAATCCTTTTTGTATAATTTGATTGATGCACAAAAAAATTCCATTCCAAAGATGCTTGATCTGGAGCCCAATACAAAACTTTGTCTCTCCAAGATCTTTCATTTTGAACTCTTCTTTCATATGAGTTCTTGCATCATTAATCTCTTTTTGAGTTCCAATTATGTTCAGGTCATCAACATATACAGCTATGATCACAAATTTAGATAAAGATTTCTTGATAAACACGCAAGGGCATATCGCATTGTTGGTATATTCTTTATTCAACAAATATTCGCTTAAGCGATTATACCACATGCGTCCAGATGTTTTAATCTGTAAAGTGATCACTGTAATTTGACTGAATATATCTCTTTTGATTTTAAGCTTAATGCTTCAGACATCTTTAATCCTTGTGGGACTTTCATGTATTTATCATTATCCACTGATCCATATATATGCTGTCACAACATTCATTAGATGCATATCAAGATTTTTAGTTACCGCTAGGCTCATCAAAAATCTGAAGGTAATTGCATCCATTACTGGGGAATATGATTCTTCATAATCAATTCCTGGTCTTTGAGAAAATTCTTGGGCAACAAGTCAGGCTTTATATCTTATTACCTCATTTTTCTCATTTCTTTTCCGAACAAAAACCCATTTATACCCAACAGGAATTACATTTTCAGGTGTTATGACAATATGTCCAAAGACCTTTCTTTTATTGAGGGAGTTTAATTCAGTTTTTATGGTCATTTCTCATTTCTCCCAATCAGATCTTTTCTAGCATTCTAGTATGGACCTTGGATCTGGATCATCACTTTCATTATCAATTTCTTTTGATACAGAGAATGAAAAAATTCCATCATCATCTTCTATTTCATCTCTAACCCAAATTTTCCCATTTTGGGCATAATTGATGGAAATTTCATGATTTTTGTTATTTTCGTCTTCAAAACTTTTCTCTGTACTTGGTTCTTCTAGACCATTTACATTTTCTGTATTTGGTTCTACTGGACCATTTTTATTTTTTGTATTTGGTTCTTCTGGACCATTTTTGTTTTTTGTATTTGGTTCTTATGGACCATTTTTATTTTCGTTTCCTAATTTCTTTTTCTTCTGGGGATTTTTATCTTTAGATCCCATTGGTCTCCCCCTCTTCGAATGAGCCTTGGGTTCATTGGTTATGTTACCATCATTTTGTTCTTCCAGAACATTAACTCTTGATGGAACATTTGCAGCAGGTATTTATGATTTTGTCACCTTTCTTGTATCGATGAACGCATCTGGTATTTGATTTGCCATATTTTGTAAATGCACAATTTTCTAAACTTCCAGTTCACATTGATTTGTAGGAGGATCAAAGTGCAACGACGATGATATGCACAATGTAATATCTTTTGGAACATTTTTAGTTCCTCCCCCTAACTCTGGAAATTCATCTTCATTAAAATGGCAATCGGCAAATTGTGCCGTAAATATATCACTAGTTTTTGGTTCTAGATACCGAATTATACTTGGTGATGTATACCCGATATATATTCCCAATCTTCTTTGTGGTCCCATTTTTGTATGTTGTGGTGGTGCTACATGCACATATACTGCACAACCAAAAACATGGAGGTGAGATATATCTGGCTTCTGGCTAGATGTTAATTCTAATGGGGAGTATTTATGATACGCACTTGGCCGTATCTGAATTAATTGTGCAACATACAAAGTTCCATGTCCCCATATTGAAATTGAGAGTTTTGTTCTCATTATTAACGGTCTAGCTATAAGTTGCAACCATTTAATTAAGGACTCA
>OVAX01000198.1:219-37776 GCA_900406405.1 Lepidium africanum
TATATATATATATATATATATATATATATATATATAAAATCTCCACTAGGAGGAAAACACAACACTATCATCCAAGATCTTAGTTCCTTTGCCAATTTTTTTTCCTTTTTCCGGCTTTTTCTGTCCAGATTCAAGAGAATCGACAAAGTGTTGTTCTTTGAGTTGACACCTCTAATACCAGAAGAAGATTTGACCCCTTCCTTGTGAATTTCCATCGATGAAGACGTAGGATCATCGAGACTTACAGTTTTTGGAGCAGGAAGTGGCGGTTTTGTCTTCTTATTGAGCTTTTCAATCTTGGCCAGCAGCTCTTGGTTCTCTTCTACTGATATCTTGCCATATTCTTGACGTTTCATAACCTCATAAGCTAACAAATTAGAATCTTTAACCTGGTCCTCCACGGTTTTACTCTCTGAGAGTAAATCACAATTCATAGGATCAACTTCTTCTCCTTGAGAAACTTCCTTGATCAAAGGTTCCTTGGAAACCATAGCCCCATTGCTCGTAACCTGTTTGTTCCATAGGGATAGATGAATTTACCTCATTGTCTTCTTTGCTTGCCTTAGAAACCTTGGTCTTTTTGGAAGAAGATTGAGCCGCTTCCACGACTTCTCTTTCATTGATATTCCTATCAGATCTTTGTGGAGACTTTTCAATTTTCTCTGCTTGTCTTTTATTCGTTTTTGAAGGTGCTGCAGCAAGTTGGTCCTCTTTGGTTTCCTTGTTTTTCTTTTTCCCATGTGACATCTTTGGAGCATACTGCATTTCTTTTCTGAATTTTTCAGATTTGACCCATATTGGTTGAACTGCTGAGGTCTCAAATTTCTGTCCCCACGATGAGCATATGAACGTGGATGGTTTAACAATGCTCCTTTAAAGCTCTGGTTTATATCTGAACCTCGATCACTTCTTTCTTGTCTGTCCAAATCTTCTGCTCGTTGCTCATGAACCGCCATTCGTTTGCATCGCGACACATCATGGTTTGTGTAGTTGCAATAACTACATATCCCTTGAAGACGGTCATACTTGATACGAATCATCGTCTCTTCTCCATCTTCAAATTATACTGCAGTCTTTAAGATCACAGCCTTCATGACGTTGATCTCCACCAAAATTCTTGAGCTAGCAACATCAATCTGTTTTACTTTCCGCAATTGCTCTCCGATTGCTTAATAAACGATGTCTGCAGCGTATTCCGCTGGGACATTTGAAACTGTAGCCCATAGCAACAGAGATGATGGATAATCCTCCGGTGCCTTGGGAATCCACTTGTCTAACGTGATCATCCACCCATCAAAGTGTGTTGGTCCCATGTCTAGAACTTCCTCCATGTCTTTCACCTCCTTGAAGGTGCATTTAAATTTGCCAAATCCCAAATCAGTACCTACAAATCTGTCTTTCAATCCCCAAATTCTTGGAAAGCGTTGAAGTAAGGCACTGACATCTTGCTTCATAGGATTCAAACAACGTCCCAGTAAAACCTTAGAACACTTAGCTACCAAAGCAGAGTTGTCAAACCTTGGTATCTTTATCTTGGGAATCAAGGCTGAAGATGAAGTCGATGCTTGATTCTTTTTGGCATTAAGCTGCGCCATTGAAATCCTGAATTTAGAAAAGACTTGAGTAAGGTTTAAAATTTTTTTGGTAAATAGAACCTATCTTTGCCTGTACAAATAATCGGCTCTCTGGAGGAAGAGACTCTTTGAAAATTAAAGACCAAATCATTGATTCTGATTGTGTTTTGATACTATAAGCCATAAGGAAACCAAAATAAACAACATACCTTATCCTTATTAACATTCGAAATTTAAAAAGTTGAGAATCTCCTTGATTTTCACCTCTTATAGTAAGGAAATTCCTGAAAAGAAGTGTAAAGGAAATATGAGTAAATTGTATAAGATTCTCTGCTTGATACGAAAATCCTGTGATTTGATTTTGAATTATACGTAAATGACAGCTCCTTAGATAGATCTTCATAAAACCGACGTTACTAATTAGGCAATTGGAATAACATCGTATTAATAACACTTCAGAGCAATTGAAATTATGACACGCTCTGGTGTATCGGAGATTTCCGAAACCATAATCAAACTTGATCCTTTCAGTACCGTCTACAATTTCTAGCTCAAACCTTAGATTCCTTGGAGTTAAACTTAAAAATACTGTCTCTCTGTTATCTCCGTCGCTATCCTTTGTGTATTAGAAACCATCGGAAATCGCCTCTCTCATCGCCTCTCTTTAAGTGTAATATAGTTGTGTTATTCCCTATTTATGTATTTTACAAATTTGAAGATAATAATTATATTACTGTCATTATTAAAATTAAAAAAAAAAACTATCAATTGATTTCATGACCATTTTACAACTAATTTGATCTAAGCTTTTATAAAATGATGACTTTTTTAAAATAGAAAATATATGTACAAACGATAACAAAAAGATATTATCAAAGTTTTATGTTCTACCATTTATAACTCAAAAAACGACACCGTTTATAGACATAAATATAACCCAAAACACTGTAAATATATTCCCTTATCATGTTCTTGATACAATGTTATGAATAAGTGATATATATATATATATATATAGTTGTTTTGCAGTTCATCTTTGAGGCTGCAACAAAGTTCTGTGTTGAGATAGCGACTCATCTCTTTGGATGTTGTGTACTGCGAGACTGTGTTTCATACTCGGTTGGGGTTCTACGTGAGAAGCTTGTTGCCAAAATGTCGATAATTCTCTTTATCTTGCAAAATGCCCATTCGGGTAACAATACTCTGATAATGAAACACAAATTGATCTGGTTTGGGAAGAGTATAATAATCTTATAACCTTATATATGGTTAATTGGTATTGGTCTAATGAACAAAATCCACCACTTAGACTATATCTGTCTTATTTAACTTATTTGGTCACTAATGAACATGATATTTGGTAGCTAGAACTATATCCATTTTTGTTCTGAATAATGCTCAAGTTTTTAAGTTTGAAACTTCTTTCAATTATGTGAAATTGATGACATGAACTATGTGGTTCAACTTATATGCATTATAAAACTTTTAATGAAAATGTTTTCGAATCAAAAGGAACAAATAACAAACATTGAGAAGAGAATGACATAATGTAATAGTTGCTAAACGAAGAAACAAACCATCAATAACATAAGTCAACTTGCTTGTAATCAATAAACGAAGAAACTATCAATAATCACTGATCCTCAAATTCTAAAATACTCAATAAAGAATATGTATACAGTATTCTAATGGCAGCAAACCACAAAAAATGTTCGAAAAAATGACAATAAGAAACACTTTTAAAGACCACAAAAAAAAGAGAAAGGGAAAGTTCCCTAAGAATGTGAAGACAAAACAGTTATAAATTCTCTCATATGTTAACAACTTCGAGTTTAACCGGAGGCAACAAGTGCGTGAATCGCCTCACTCACAGATTGATCTTCTGCTCGAACACCTAGTTTCATTACAATTTCCTTTGAACTATCCATTCCAAATTGTGCCTTCACCAACACTTTCACGTTTCCGATGTACAAACCTGAGAGTAAACATGTGTGTGACCTTGCGTTGCTCGCTATTGTCTCCGTACCCTGAACCCAAAACAGCGTAAAACAGTTTAAGAATGACAACGCAAGAGCTTCGATGATGCTAAAGAGAGAAAATGTATTGGGAGAAGAAGTGAGCCTAACCTCACAAGACTGCATGCCAAGAAGATCAGTTACAGCGTTTACGGCCTCTGCTAAGCTGTCTCTTGGACCAAGTCCATACTCATCTACAAGTTCGTTTTCTGGGTCCATGTTTTCCCATGCATTTCGGAAATTAGAGACACCGACATTCACCATGTAATCAGCAGCGACAACCTCAAGGTCCTCGAGCTGATACTCATCTTCAACACCATCATCCAATGCTTCACCTGTGCTTTGGTCAACCTGCTCCGAATCATGTGACGAATCGTGATCATGTGCTTTCTTAGTAGGACAACTAAAAGCGAATTAAAGAGAAAGCTTTATCAAGCATGTAATGTGCATACCTCCTTAACGATGAAGGTCAATATGTTTGAGAACTTTCCAACAGCAGGGACTCCTTCAGGCTTCTCAAATGCCACAAAGGCCTGGCCAGGGGTATCGTAAGGGAGTGAGTTTAGTGGTTTCGAAGATAATTCACTGAACTCCTCTGCTTCTGAAGCATCAACAATGACATTGACCTATAATAAAAGGGAAGAGGATATGACTTATCAAGCAGCAGTGGCTTGTAACTGATCAATCATGTGGTACATCATTAACATGCTCTTTACCCTCTCCAACAATTGCTCTGGAACTGTGTTTGTGCAATTATACTGAAACACAACGTGACTCTCGAAGATGTGCTTTACAACATTGACTGAGTATTCTGTTTCTGCTTCAGTTAGCTCCACAGGTGAAGAAGACTGAGAATGAAACACGTTTGACCAATCACGATATGTGGATAACAATAAACTGAAAAGAGAAGTAATGTGCTAAAAATTTCTAAACATACCTTGAAAAGTTTGCCAAAGGTAGAAAACTCGGGAATAGATGACAGAAGTCTTTCATATGCATCAAACCCAGAAACAGGTGCAGGTGGTGGAGCACCGAGACCAGTGGGCTTTTTACCCTTGGCTTTTTTATCTGCAAGTGGCTGTGATTTGACTTCCTTTGGCACAGAGTCAACATCAAAAGCTTCTTCAGAGGGTTCCTGGATAATCAAAGATATACAAGATAATGAATCACAGAAGAACATATAGAGAGTAGAAAACGAGGATACGGGAAGCAGCTCACATAGTTTTTCAAACTTGTCTCCAAGTTAACAAGAGGGGCCTCCAGGGAACCAAATAGAAACTCTATGCTATTGTTGTCAGTGTCATCAAGGCCAACGTTACCAAGTACACTCAAAAAGAGTGTTGCTCTATCACGAACCTGAAAAAAAAAATAGAGGGTGGAACTCAATATTAAAGGTTTCATTAAAGAGCAGTTTGTGTCTCTAGTCAGAAAAATGTTTTAACGATGCAGAAACATGCATGCACAGAGTAAAATATATGCATCCTGATGCAACCGGTATATCACAAGAAGGTAATAGAAATCCACAGATCTACTACTGCAACCAATGACTGCACGGCAGCTTTTAAATAGGACTAGGTACAAACCTCGTCATCACTGTCATATATGCAGCGCTTCAACAAGACAGTAATCCTGGGCTGTAAGAAATTTCGTCATATTACTCTTCGTAATAACCAAGGATGATAAATAAGAATAAAAGCTATTGATGCTAATGTACCTTCAACGCTTCAACCATAAACCCAAACTTTGCAAGTGTGCAAACAGCAGCAGCTCGGACAGTTGCGTTCTCCAAATGCACACGATTATATATATACCTGATATACTTGCTAGGATCTGAGGTATTGGGCCCTTCAATTCCAAGGAAATGAAGGATCTAATGCAAGAAAAAAACAGATTAGATAACAAAAAAAATATAAACGACTGCAATTACAATCTCTGGTTAGAGATGACAAAATTATTACCTGCGTCGAAAGGTACGTGAATTCACAATCTTCAATGAACTCACAAAGATGGAGCAATCCATTTTCCTTAGCATCTGGAATATCTCTGATAATAGTTACAATAGAATCTACGATGGCCCTTTTATACTCAAATCCACCTTCTTCCCTAAGAATGTTGCTCAAGAAGTTCATCCTACAAACGAAAACAGTGAGACAGATTTACTATACGCCACAGTGATGAAATAAAAGTCTTCATAGAAGTTATCAGAAAGAGGAGCAATTCCACAAAGTGAAACTACCTATAACACTGCCTAAACTTTCACTTACAGTGATCTATACTTCAATGGAAACTTTATACACAGTGATCGTATGGCTTCCACGACCACAATTTTGAACTCATCAGCGATATCTGACATGAAATTAGTTATCTGCTTCATCAACCGTTCCACACTAGACTCATTCCCTGTTTTCAGGAGTGTGGTGATAGCAAGTGTAGCAATACTTCTATTCTGATCAGAGATTAAACTCTCCATATCAATGTTGCAGTTGGTGACAGCCATGGGATGAGTCATGGCAACCTGTGTAGTTCAGAGTTCAAAGCTCCATTTAGTATAAAAAGTAGAAAGAAAAAAGATTCCAATGTCTGTCACTTTGTGCAGTATTTTGGTATCCTCAACAAAAGAAAACTATCAAGAAATCTCGAGAGCAGGCCTTTAAAGTTTGTCAGGAAATAAAGAGAATACTTATATACTGAGATGTTTTCAAGAAAGCAAAGAATAGCATTGTAACCTTGTTCAGAGTGCGGACAGCAGCAAATCTTAGCACTGGTTTTGAAGAACTCAAGAATAGCTGGAGTACAGTAATTGCTGGAGTCAATTCTCGGCTTGTCACGTTATCAAGCTCAGTGATAGCTCTGGCAGCCTCAAGGATCACCATTTCTGCCTTATGACGCAGACAACTCTCCAGAAAATCATAGAATGGACGTTCCCCAGATTGGCCGTGGTTGGACATATCTCGGATTATCTGGACAGTAAAAGTTTATAATCCCTCAATCACATATTGTTTCATTATGAAATATAGATAACAAACCTGACTGGTGTAGCGTATCAATAGACACTGGGCCAGAGGAGATCGGACAGCTCCCTTGGTCAAGGTACCAACCAACTTGCTGACAGCCAAGCGGTCGTTTTGGCGTATCTGAATAATTAACATGTCATTAGAATGATTCTTATTACCTTCTAGTAAGGAAATGCAGACATCTAGCAGGGAAAACATATATATCAACGTAACAGCAGCTACGCATATATGATTCACAAGACCCTACAGTACGCATGATATTTACTTGCTTGGCCGTAATAATGATTTTACATATTATACTGTTAAATATAGAAATATTAGAGAGTGTGCCTCTAGATACATATTATACTGTTAAACCAGTAGCTCAGGATTTTGTCTTACATAACGATAGGGTCTCATGAAAAATGGCAGAAAATTGACGCAAATGTATACATAAACACGTTACAAACCTACATATGCTTCTTGTTTAGGTTTCTAATCAATACATCTAGTAGTATGCTCCAAAACATTTTGCATTAAAACGATTCTACTTAACAATGAATATTTAGCTTAATCCCAAATATCAGAAAAGACAAAATAATTTACTTCCCAATAAAATTAAGCAACGTACCTGATGAAGCAAAGCCAAGCCATGAAACTGAACAAGAGCTGCTCTGGACTGGACAGCCTCCTGTACCTCGTTGCTCCATCTTTTAACAATTTCTGGGTTTGTCTGGTAATGAAAATGCAAGTTTATCAGTTGTAAACCTCACACTACAAAACAGCCTAATATTTTAGGTGTGTAAATGATACCTTTAGCATGTGAAGTCCACTGACTAGAGCTGCACTTGAAACAACAGGATTCTTATCCACGATAGCTTGTTTCAAGTAACGCTCAATTTGTGTAAGAAGAGTTCCATCTATTATTTGGCATAGGACACGGATAGCATTTGCACGATACATATCAATCTTGCTATTCATGTCCTTCATCAGAGAGCTTGTTACAATAATGACCTACAAAACGAACCAGAAGTACAGCGAATCAGAAATGATACATACAGTAAGGTGTAGGATTCCTCTTCTAAGCCAAGGGACCACAAACCTCATCGGATGATGGAGATAATTCCTTTATGATCAAGTAGACCATTCTCCTCAAACCAGTGTCTTTTGACTGGAAAAGCTTTGTAACCGAAAAGAAAACTTCTGTTGCTTCGACCTGTCATGAAACAAAAAGAGAAACAAAAAACGTGAAAATGATATATAACTTCAGTAATAACAATGCATTCACAGCCCCACACATTAAGATACAAAACATCCAATTTCCGGGGAAATGATAAATATCACTATCTGATGTCCCATAAGCATAGTTCCCGGTTTCACATGAATAAAACTGACCTTAGTAAATGCATCCCCTTGGTTAAGCAAGTAAAGAAGTTTCGTGATAACTTGCGAGCACCTTCTAGGGTCAAGCTGTGGGTCATTGAAGACTCTGGCTTCCTGAAGCACTGCTCCCTTCTCAATTCCCATGAATGGAGAATACTCCACTGATCCACAAAAATTACCAACCCAAATAAGCAACCATATAGACCGGATCCAAAATGACAGCAATGCCAAATTGACCAAAACGAATAACAACTTCAATAGTTATTACATGAAATTCTGATTACAAAAACAAAGTATTCGATTCATTGAACTTAAGAACACAGTAAAGAGAGAAGAAAATTGACAGTCCACCATCAGAATTGAATGTTGTAGATCTACACATCAATTACACTGGGAAACAATTTAATCAAATCGTACAGATCCAGAAGCTAACAAACTAATCTGAGCATCGTGAAACAGAAATGGTGAAAAGAAATAAACGAAAAGGGAAATGGGAAGAAGACGACATACTCTCGTCGTCGTGATCATCGTCTTTCTTCACCAGAGGTTGAGCCATAGCTGATTATTCCGAGATCTCTATTAAAAAGTATAACTCAGATCTCTCTCGCTTTTGATATGCACGAAATAAAGGAATAAGATTGAGACTCAGAACTCAGAAGCTGGGATCGAGCGAGCAAAGGAACGAACTTAGGAAAATTTAGAAGATGGGAGGCTGTGATCTGCTGCATCAACACCAGACTATGTTCAAATATTTCATCTAATCATTTTTCGCCACGTCATATATGTGGGTTTTAATTTGGATTTTTTCGGTTTGTAAACTTTATTTCTGAAATAAACCGAAAAACATTTCTGTTCGGTTTTGAAATTATTTTCTCGGTTTCGTTTTTTCGGGCATTTTCGATTTATCCAATTCTTATAAGTTATAACTGATGATCCGTTATGTAGTAACCGAGCCGATAATTAATTTCAAAATTTTTAATTAATTCTGATCCGGCTTTTAGAAAAAAACAGAAGTTAAACTGAAAACCGTGACCATCATTGCTAGCTCCCTTGGCTCAGTTCTTGAAGTGGACCTCCATGAAGGTTCAACGACGTATCGTGCTAAGGTTAGATACAAGTTTGAAAACTGCCTCAAATTCTACAAAGTGATTCACTGCGACAACGGAGATATGTTTCGAGTTGAGTCTTACGTGTCAGAAGCTCACGCACAACACCTGCTTCTGTATTTACATTCCTCAGCCATCGGACTACCTCGTCAGTACTATTCCTGAAGCAGATTCTTTCGAGAATGACACGAGCAGTGATCCCTCTCCCCACAACAAGTCATTGGCCATTTGTTGATGCTCAAATTCGTTTTATTAAATTTGAATTAATTACAACAAAGAGAGAAAACTTTGAGTACAGAGTAGATTGTTTTCGTTCCGATGAGATGGATCTTTTGAGCTCGTCCTTTCTCCTTTTTACTGTTACTCAGCCCGTCAATCATGCGTGATCAGATCAATTATCATAAATGCTGATGAGCTCGTTTTTTCCTTTTGTTTTCCCGACAATCTCGTCGTGATTGATCTTGCATTTATTGCGCTCGATTCGCTTTCCTTTTCTATCGAGCTGGTTTCACGGTGGGCTCGGAGTTGGACCTTTTCTTAGTGGGCCGGGCTCGTTTTTGGGTATCACCACCACTCAACCACCTTCAGTGGTTACTGATTTCAACATACGAACTATGACTCCACCAGCAACAGCAACCAAAACAATCACTGTGGACAATGTGGTCATGAACAATCAGGAGACGTTTATGGCTAAAGTTAATGGTCTCCCTCCCGCTAATGTTTCACAAGCGATCCACATCGGGAACAGCTCCTCTTCAAGCAGCAACAAACGAAAAAGGGAGATGGAGACAGATGAGGTGGTGGTCATGTTTGATTCCAAATCCGATTAACTTCCGATGTATCGGAGATAGTGTTCCGATAATCCTAATCATGGCTATTGGGGGCTTTAACTTTTGATTTTATTGATGTGTAGTCGTTTTAAGCCATTAGGCCTTTGGTTTTTATCCTTTGTAATGGGCTTCGGCCTTCTAGTTATTATCTAATTTATAAAATGTTTTTGGGTTAAAAAAAAAACTGAAAACCGAAATATCCGGTTCCGTCTGTTCGGTTAACTTCGATTTCTTTCGAAGACCCAAAGCTAAAATAACTTGTATAATAGAGATTCAACGCATAGGAACCGATTTTTGTGTGATCATAGATAGAAACATGGAACCACAAATCTTCATATACATAAATATATATTATACGAATTTATTTATTACAGGCTTTAACTATTCATTAATTACTATCTTCCTTTTAAGTTAAGTCTCACACATGATGTAACCTCGGTTTTATCGGCTGGAATGAAGCTCATGTAGTTCCCACGATGGAGTTTTACGGCTAAGAAACTGTGAAACAACATTTGCCTCCAATATCTTCAAGGCTTCTTCATGTGTCACCGACCTTGGAGTTTTGTACTGACTCACAGACGAGCCTCTAGACAAGAAGAAATTCATGAGCTCCTCAAAAGCGCCAGGTCTAACAATCTTAATCTCAAGTGGTCCGATGATTTTATCATTCTTTCTTCCTTTTCTATACACAGAGTCGAGATTTTCCTCAACAGTGAAGCAACATTCTTCCAAAACATCTCGGTCAGGATCGAGCTTTGTGCTTTTGAATTTGTTAGTGAGTTCCCAGTAGAGCACGTAGTGTCCTGGTAATGAGGAGAAATCTACTCGGCTAGTGAAATCCATGAGCATTAGGTCATGTGGTTCGAGTAGAAGACTCGCGTTTTCCACTGCCTTGAGAAGGTCTTCTTCGTAGGTCTTGCTCAAGTCGATGCTAAGAACAACTTTTTGTCTTCCCACGAATTGAAATTGTGGTGCATTGTTGTAGAAACCAGTTACTCTTAAAACGTCCCCCACACGGTACCTATATAGACCTATTAAGTCATATATAGATCTTGTGAGAATGGACTTTGACACACAAAATAACAAAGTCGTAAAAACTATTTCTAAATCATGAACTTACCAGAAAACGTTGTGACAACAAGTTCATAATCATGACCAATTTTAACATCGACAAGATCAACGACCACTGGATTCTCTGCAGAATCATGACCACCTTCTTGACTGTTTTTCACGACCTCTATGAACTCAAAGTACCCCATACTTGGAATGATAGTGTATGACACATCACTAGGCTTAGATAAAGGATTGAGATTGATACCAATAAAACATTCAGAGCTACCATACCATGATGAAATCAAAGGAAGACCACCTCCATAGAATTCCAGCAAAGGAATGTACTGTGCCATAGAGCCTGTAACAACGGCTTCAATGCATTTTGCTTTTGGCCATATCCTCCTTACTATTGCCTCCCATGAAGTTTTACTACATTCTTGTTCAATCAGGCTCGCTAGGTCCGGATTTGGAGCGGTAAGGAACTTGCTAATCCCTGAAACACATTGAGTGTCTGTGATCCAATCACTGATACGACCAGTCCTTATGTTTGAGCATATCTCTTGCCAATGATCTTCAAAAAACTTGATTACTTTGAGAAATGAGGAACCATAGGGTGCACCAAGGCGAACTACATTTTCACGTTGTATAATCCCACAAAGCAATTGGCAGTACATGCTTTGAGCAGTGTCTGCACATATCGAAAACTCATGCGGGTTTATCTGTACTCGATCCCTGTTAATCATATAACAAACACTAGACATCACCAAAGGTACCATACAAAGAATGATGTAATGTAGGAGCAAATGTTTTATCGATTTACCAGAGAAATGAGTTGGTTGGGTTCACGCTTTTCAATATACAAGTTAACATAAATCTGACCATCAATCCAGAGGCAGTTTCGGTTTCTCGAGTCACGAAATAAAAAATGAGAGATTTTCCTTCGTTGAGCCCTTCAATGTACCTGCAAACAGTAACAAAAATAGGTTTAGTTTATGTTTAGTCTTTTTTGGTATCAACAAAAGAGACACAACTTGGAGTTTAGAACTCTTTACTTGAAGACTAGAGGTGCATAGAGACATCCAAACATTATCCTCTGTTCCAATTCTTCTGTTGTCAAAGGAATCAACTTTGGAACTCCTCCTGAAGTACCAGTGCTGCATAAACGATCAATTCCTTAGGTCTTTACATGTTATTATATATACTTCAACTTACTGTACATTAATGAAGATGAACAAATTAATGTATCAGCAAGTTTTAACCAAAAGAGAAGTTAAGAGTATGGTTTTGAAGTTACGTGGCCAAGAATAGACTGATGGGTCGTCCACAAATGAGATCAAAGGGCTCTCCATTTGCGATACGGTCGATGTAAGACCGATAATCTTCGTATGTCACAACGGGTAGATTCTTCTTGAAGCTTTGCTTATCGACTTTACCGTTGAGAAAACCTTTAAGATACTCTGTTTGAGCATTACATGACAGTATTGCTTCCAATATAGAATCCTGAATCTGCCTTACATTGGTTGTTACATCCTCAATGAGAGACATGGCAGCTTTTGGGTTTGTTGGATCAAACCTTGGCAACATGGTTGCTGCTTTTTTGATCGTCTGCAACAACAATAACAAAAAACACAAATACTTTTGCGTGTTTAGGTTAAGGCAAAACCTTAGCACTTCGGGATAAATAAGCTATGGGTTCTCTATTTCTCTCCCTCTACGCTTTAAATCTTTGAAGAAACCATTGGAGAAAGGACACAAAAAGCGTGGTGTGGCAAAATGTTCGTGGCCAGAAATTTTGGATGAGTTGTTCAAGTCCTTAAAATCAGAATTATATCTCGTGTAACGATAGTTTCGTGATGCTATATCGGTTTTTTCCGAGTGAGTGTACCACGAACATTGAACCGGACAATTCGTCTAAAGGCACTGTATTTGTGGTGAGAAACCATCTATTGACTCCAATCACAATCAACAAAATCACTGCAAAAATCTCGGTTCTTATAATTATCTTCTGAATTAGGATTAGACTTTTTACATGTTTTTTTTGTTAGATTATTGTTCTATGTCATGGATTATTTCAGAAATTCAGAGCATATTCCAGAGAATGTCTAGTTTTTGTTTTTTGTAACTCTCAAATGGACCTTTGGTGTTTCATTCTCTCCTTCAGAGCATTATATTGTGTTGAAGTGAAGAAAAAAACAGGAACTGAAGGCAAGATACTTGATTAAATATTGTTTTGTTTTTCAGGTTCTAGTATTATACTCTATCTCTGTTTTGTGTCTCACGCACTACGTGAGAGCGGTCCGACATTATTGAAGGCTGTACTCGAATTTTCTTTTTTTTGGTATGTTCTTTAATAATAGCAATTACTTTTATTTATAAGATTTAGAGAAAAAAATTTCTACAAAGTGAGAGGATGAGGTTGTATATGAAAAAGTTTCTCAAACGCAGAAAAACAATAACATAAAGATAGATTTTTGACCTTACTTACTAAAAACATCAATAAACTCTAAAATTTTTGGGCCTAATTACTAAAAAGTTATGTAAACTCTAAAAATTTGGGCACTAATTACTATAAAACTCTAAAATTTTTGCGCCATATTTACTATCCCTCTGTTTCATAATTGATGGTTAAAGTTTTTACACACAAATTAAAGAATCATTTAATTATTGATTTTCCAACTAAAAGTATTGTTTTCAAATGTATTTAATAATCATTCAACCAATTAAAAATCAATCTGTAGAATATAAATAGTCAAAATATTTTAAAAAATGTAACTAATTTTACCTTGAAAGTTGAAAACATAAACTAATTTGATACAAATTTTTCTCTAAATCATTACTTAATGTAAAACGGAAGGAGTATAAAATTTTGTAAAAAGAATTTTGGACTTTAATATATAAGGACCCTAAACATGGCTTATGTTACTTATGCATAGCCTGACCCTGCAAGCAGTGTTAGAGTATGGATTATGTGCGATATTGTAATATTAAGTGAAAAAACACATGCAACTATAGGAATATATTTGCTACTGTATTTACATGAACGAAACATTGACATATATTCTTAGGGAATCAAGAGTTATATACACGTGTAATTTAGAAAAGATTACACTCACTATTCACTAACCTTTTGGATTAACACTATACAAATCAATGAAGAAAAGGAACTAAAAATAAATTTTAAGAAGAAACCTGAGACAAATTCTCTCACAAAGTTATGTTTCTTTACCTATTAAAATCACAGGAGCAAAAGAAAAAAAATGCAGGAACTATGCTTAGCTCAAACATTGATAATGTTTCTTTTATCCATGTCCGAACTAAACTCAAGCATTACAACCATGTACTAACTCTGTTCCAAAATATATGATGTTTTAGAGAAAAAAATTTGTTCTCAATTATTTGATTTTTTCCACTTTTAATGCAATATTTATTATATCTTTATTTATTTTATTTCAACATTGGGCTACAACTGGCCGGTCCATTAACCAAGTTCCTGTATAATGCAAGCAGTGGGACTCGATCCCGAGATGTCCAAGTGCGCCTGCCTTTAGTGGACTTACCGCTTACCACTAGGCTAAAAGTCATTTGCTATTTATTATATCTTTATCTATTTTGATTATTTGTATTATGCTGATTAATTTCTAATTGGCTAAATAATTATTATCTTAAGATTAGAGTAATATTTTTAATTAAAAAATTAAGAATTAAAGGGTTTCTTAATCTATGTATAAAAAACTAAAACATAATAATTTTACAACGAATGGATAACTAGACAATTAAGGGGTTTGTTGCATAAATATCCAAATCTTACAATTTATTTGTTGCAGATAAAAAAAGATAATAAATTTTTGTCAAAATAAATAAAGTAAAATTTAACAAACAAATAATTTGATAAATGTATTCAAAATTTTATAGTTCACCAAATATTTTGTCTATCTTTAAAGTTTATAGAGATATTTGTATCAATATTTTAAGATAACATATCTAATCAAATCGAATAAATTTTGTTTTTTTATCAACTTTACTCAATTACGAATAAACAAGTTCCACAAAAGAGGTACATCATTCACAAAAACTGAATCCCTAGCTAAAACTCTGACGCGGCGTGCTAGGAAATCAGCCTTGTGATTGAGGGAACGTGGGTTGAACCTACAGAAAACACCCTGAAAGAGCTCCTGAGCCTTGAGAAATCATCCAGATATGGTTGAAAAGTTGGCCAAACCACAGGATCTTCGATCATCTTCACCAATTCTGAACAGTCGACCAAGAATTCTACTTCCAGTATCTAAAGAGCTAATAAGCAAGTCATGGCCCAAAGAAGCGCTTCAAACTCTGAATGTAAAGGAGACAGGCTTCGTCTAATACTTTGTGCACCTATATTCACACCTCCACACTCAAAAGGATAACAATACCAACCTAGTCCTGTGTTCAAATCAGAATCCTTCCATGAAGCGTTGACCATACATTTGTAACCTTCAAAAGCAGAATTAACAGTTATAGGTCCGACTATAGACTCCGAAATTCTAGTTGTACTAGGCGGACTAACTTCACTTATTTTGTTATTCTTGTCATGTGCTGTGGTCCAAGCTGAGGCTTCAGACTCAGCTTCCAACACAATCTCTCTTGGGTTTTTTCCTTTATTAGAGACATTTTTCTCATTTATGTTTTTCTATAGAAACCAAAGGATCCAAGGATAACTCAAAAATTCCTCTTTTTGTGGCAACCTCCAAACAAGGTGATCCATATTAGAATAAATAGAGGAACCTGGAAAAAAGAGACCCGCTGGAATTTTTGATAAAGCCCATGCTTGGATGGCTACAGAACATTCAAAAAGGACATGATTTATTGTTTCTTCCTCTGCTCCACATCTATCATAATGAAGATTACATTATATTCCTTTTCTTGCTAGATTTTCTTTAACTGCAAGATGTCCTGAGACCGCTTGCCACATAAAATGCTTACTTTTTTGCGGTGCCTTAACATCCCAAATGTGCAATTGAACATCCTGAATATTAGGGCCATATGATATTGGAAAGTACTGACCAATATTTTGCTCCACCCAATAACCTAATCTCACAAAGTAATTCCCTAATTTTGTGAAATGTCATCCTAACCTATCCGGTCTGGGATTTCTTGGAATATGTAAAACATAATATAATAGTAGCATCTTGTGGGCTAAACAACTGGCGAACCAAAGTTTTTTTCCAGAGACGGGAAACCGAATCAATTAGATTTGAAACTTTTAGATCCGGGTAAACATTTTGCGCCATTCTTATTGCTAGTCTAGGTGAATTATCCAGAATCCATGGATCTGTTCATACCCGAATATAATCACCATTACCCACCAATTTAATTAGACAAATATGTTATGTTGACCAAAGAGAGGCAAATATGTTGGCCTGTTAGGAGATATTTGATAAGTTGGAAGGCGGTAATATGTCACTGTTAGGAAAATTAAAGACAATATGGTGATATGAACCTAACATGCCAACATATTTGCCTCCCTTTGGTCAACATAACATATTTGTCTAATTAAATTGGTGGGTACTGGTGATTCTATTCGGGTATGGACAGATCCATGGATTCTGGATAATTCACCTAGACTAGCAATAGGAATGGCGCAAAATGTTTACCCGGATCTAAAAGTTTCAAATCTAATTGATCTGGTTTCCCGTCTCTGGAAAAAAACTTTGGTTCGCCAGTTTTTTAGCCCACAAGATGCTACTATTATATTAGGTTTACATATTCCAAGAAATCCCAGATCGGATAGGTTATGATGTCTTTAATTGCTTCCCTTTGATAAAGACAATATGGTAATATGTCACTGGAAGGCGGTAATATGTTGGCCTGTTAGGTTCATATCACCATAACATATTTGTCTAATTAAAGACAATTTGGAAGGCGGTAATATGTCACTGTTAGGACATATTTGATAAGAACCTCCTTGCCTCCCTTTGATAAATATTTTGTTGACCAAGTATTAATACGTGTTTCAATTTTCTCTTTAACAAAGGCGAAAATTTTTGATTTTGCACCTTCTAATCCTTCTGGTAACCCCAGATATGTACCCATTCCCCCTAATGTATGAATTCCTAACCTTTCTTGAATTTCAGTCCTTTGATTTGGGTCAACATCTTTCCCAAATTGTATAGAAGATTTAGTAAAATTTATTTGTTGGCCTGAGATTCTTTCATAGTCTTTTAGAACTGTTAAAATAGCTGTTGATTCATCACAATTTGCCTTACAGAAAAAAGACTATCACCTGCAAATAACAGATGTGATACTGGCGGACTGTTTCTTGCAATAGAAATTCCTGTCAATTGTCGTTGCATCTTCACATATCTAAGTTTTGTAATTAAAGCCTCTGTACACAAGATAAATAAATATGGCGAAGAAGGGTCGCCTTGGCGTAAACTTCTTTGAGGTGAGAAACTTCCTTTTGGTATCCCATTTATAAGGATGGAATATCTAACTGAGGACACACAATGTAGAACCTCTTTAACCCATCTTTCATGAAAACTCATTTTAAGTAATAAATTTTGAAGGAAGCCCCATTATATTCGATTGTAAGCCTTGCTCATATATGTTTTAATAGCCATATATCCTCCACAAACCTTCTTATTTGTCCTTAACGCATGAAATATTTCTTGAGCAATTAAAATATTGTCTAATATCAATCTTCCGGAAACAAAAGCGGATTGTGTGTCGGAAACCAGAAAGGGTAATAACTTCCTCAATCTCAGACAGATGACTTTCGAGATGACTTTGTACACCACATTATATAGGCTAATTAGTCTAAATTCTACCATCATGGTAGGTCTTGATATTTTTGGTATAAGAAAAATGTTAGTGTGATTAAGTTCTTTATCAAAAAAACTGGTGGCAAAAATCTCATTGACTAATCTAATGAGATCATCTTTTATAATTAGCCATGATTGTTGGAAAAAGAGAGCTGTCATCCCATTTGGTCATGGGGCTTTCCCAGGATCCATTGCAAATAATGCATTTCTTATTTCCTTTTTGGAAGTAGTAGCTAAAGTTTAGTATTCAATTCATCTGATACTCTTGAGTCAAATACCTTCTAAAGACGAATAAAAATTCGTCGTACCATTGGATGAAAAAAGTTTTTAAAAATATTGCACCGCTTCCTGTTCTATGTCTTCTTCTTGGTCTATCCACTTATCATCTTCATTATAAAGACCAATATTTCTATTTCTCGCCCATCTTTGTTTTGTTTGGGCATGAAATTTTTTTGTATTTTTATCACCTTCTTGTAACCATTTATTTCGGCTCTTCTGTTTCCAATATGTTTCTTCCTCTTTATATGCCATGCAAAGATCCAAAGCCACTTGTTAAATTTCTTGGGTCGGACAAGAGTCCAATTTTTTCATATCATCTAAACGGATTTTTAATTTTTCTATTCTTTCTTTTGTGGGCAATATTTGTTGTTTCCTCCATTTAGAGATTTCTCTTCTACAATTTGAAATTTTGTTCGCAATCTTGCATTGGCATAAATTCGCATATCTTTTCCAGCCATTCTTAATAGTCTTTTCAAAACCGGGCGGGTAAAAGAATCATTTGCTTTTAGTTCTACCAAAATCGGTCGATGATCAGATCTAATCATCCTTAGATATTCCGTTGTAGAATTGGGAAATAGGAAGTGCCAATCCTCATTTCTGAAAGTCTTGTCTAATTTACATAGAATAATCTCATTTTGACGGACTCCTCGCCATGACCATGAATCCCCGATACATGAAAATTCAATGAAACCACAATTTCAGAGCATATTGTTGAAAGGGACGAAAGAATTAAGACTCCTTGCACAACCACCTTTCTTTTCATGATGTCCTGATATCTCGTTAAAATCGTTATTTGTAAGCCATGGTTCGGATCATTGAACACAGTACCTTGTTAATTGTTCCCACACTTGCTCTCATAAATAGTAAATTGGTTCCCCATAAATAAATGAAATACAAGTCTTCGTACCTCTGAGGTCAACATAAATATCTATAATGTTTTTATTTTTGTAATTCAAAACTATATTATAATGATTTTGAAACATTAAACATAGCCCTCCACTTGCTCATGATGGCTCTACAATAATCATATTATCCATATTAAGATCGCTTGCTAATTTCTACATATAATCCTCACTTCTTTTTGTTTCCATTAAAAAAATAAAATCAGCTTTCGTTTGTCTTACTATGTCTTTCAAATTATTTGTGGTGATTGGGTTCCCAATCCCTTGACAATTCCAAGATACTATTTTAATCATAAGAGAAAATAAAAAGAAAGCTTGAAATGTTCAAAACCATCGATAATGGCCAATTATACACTTGTTGAAAAACATAGCCCAGAGACTTCCTCGGATTTGTTATTGTCGACATGTGTAAAATGTTGTGTTCCTTATTATTAATCGTAGGCCTTATAAGTTTATAAGACCGAAGGCTTTTCCAGCTCATATAAATCAAGAATAAAAACTCTAATCAGAGAAAAATAAATCTGTGATTTAAATTGACGATGCCATGGTCCTGAAACTTCAAAACCATCGATAGACACCAATTATACATTTGTTTGATAACACAGATTGAAGACTTATTTGGAAGTATTACTTGGGTCCTATGTAAGAAACTTTGTTTCTTATTATTAAACTTAATCCTTGGAAATGTAGAGAAAAGAAGGCTTTTCCAGTCATTATCAAGTGAGAAAATTAACTTAAACATAAAAGATAAAGAATGGTTTAAGTGGACGATGCCATGTTCCATTCATAATGTTCTGTTTCTTCGAGCTAACTCCACGACTACTTACGATTTGCTTCTGACCTTGTTTTGATGATTCTGTTGAAACTGTTTTGCTGTCAGCATTGCTTTCCTTGTTCTATGGCGGAAGAGGTGGTTTATGAGCCATCCTCTTCCTTTCTATGATATGAATGCAATGTAGGCGTTCCTCAGTAGTTAACTTGCCTTGACTATGTAATTCCTTTACTCTTTCAACTGTTAGATCATCAGGGGAATCACTTTCAGACAAAAGGTCACAATTCATAGGATCGTAATCTTCACCTAGTGAGCCATCTTCTGTATGAATATGTTGAACCTGCCCATCAGAATCATAGTTTGCATTCACTAAGAGGTGGGAAGAGTTTACCACACCTTCTTTTTCATCACCTGTGGAAGCTTTTATTTTCTTCGAGGAAGATAATGTCTCAGTAGTCAAATGCTTCATTTGTTGAGGCAATGGTTCAGATCGAATCATCTCCATTTCTCCTTCTCCTTCATGTTTAGTTTCATGTGTTTTTGGAGAACTGCAGTTACCCCATATGTTTCCTTCGTCGTTTTTTTTCTGAGAAACAACGACTGAATTAACCTCTTGTTTCTGCATATTTTCTTTACTTACTATAACTTCCTGATCACTCATTTTGGCAGCAGCCTCTTGTTCTCGTGCACCGCCTGTAGTCACTTCCTTTGGCATATATTGTTTTACCAATTTTTTTTGTTGTTGAAATTTGATCTGTATTGATCAAGTTGGTGCAAACCTGCAGCTCTTCACCACTTCTAGTCAAGTTTCTTCTCTCATTGTTCACCAAGGCTCCTTTGAAACTTTGATTGTGGTCCAAAACACCATCTTGTTTCCCGTTCTCTCATATTCCACCTCTCTGTTTTTATGCTTCGTCAGTTTTTTACATCTTGTAACATCATAGTTTATGTAATTTCAGTAACTACAAATCCCCTGCAGTCTGTCATATTAGATTCGCACGATTGTTTCTTCTCCTTCTTTGAACTCCACCACTGTCTTAAGAACTACAGCTTTCATAACATTAACTTCGACTAGAACTCTTGTTCCATCAACATCAATCTTTTTTACCTTTCCTAGTTGCTCTCCAATTGTTTTGAAAACGATTTCTGGTCTATATTCTGTAGGCACATTGGATAATGTTGCCCACAGTGTTAAGGTTGTTGGATACTCCTCAGGAGCTTTTGCGATCCACCAGTCAAGGGTGATCATCCACCCATCAAATGAGAGGATCCCATTCTAGGGATCTCCTCCATATCATTCATATTCTTAAATGTGAATTGAAACCTTCCGAAACCAAGATCCGTGCCAAACACTCTATCCTTCTTCATACCCCAATTCTTGGAAATCGCTGTATTAATGCACCAACATCCTGCTTGGCTGGGTTGAGACATCTTCCCAACAACACCTCGGAGCACCTTTCCAAAAGAGCGCTATTATCAAATTTGGGTATCTTGATTTTCGGGATCACAGCAGAGGTACATGCAGTTGTTGCTAGCTTGTTTAAATTTAACTGAGCCATGGGTTTTCTGTGACGTTTAAACCAAAGAGCAAAAGAGAATTTGTGAGATATAATTATCAATGCTCTCTGCTTCCTCTTTATATGATAATGAGCATCAAAATTTAAGGAAAGATGATCATGAAGATAGTGATTCACTTCTTGTGAATATCCTCTATTGCACATTTGGAAAATAAAGGAAACAATAATAAAATCTTCCCCTTTTTTCCAGAGATCTTGATGTTGAACATTCCTTTAACAGCGATGTATATTCTTCATAAAGTTGATATATAACTCCGTGAATCATGGGATAGCTTCAATTAATATATTCTTCAATGATCAAGAGATCATATAATTAAATCCAGAATAATTTGATAGATAGTACTTTTGAAAACTTGGTAAAGATAGGAAAGTTTTGTAATAAATTTTTGAAAAGGAAAAACGTGACCATAGTAGATACTGTGATCGTTTTTACAATTTACATTGCCGGAGAAATCTTTTTCCGGTAGATCGGGAAAATTCGATGAATTATATATTTTGATAGAGAGCCATTCATGAGATTACTTGTAAATTATTTTTTTCTCCTTTTTCGATATCTTCCTTATTAGACATGTTTTAACAACTTGGATTCTTGAAGAAACTCGATATCTTTGAAGCTCAATAGAGTTTCTAGACACTTGTTGAGATCTCCTTGAAACTAGTTCAAGGAAAATTGAAATTTGATAAAACTTGGCTCGCTTCGGATTGTACACAAAGCCCACAAACAATTGCTTCAAAAATATTGTTACCCAGAATGGTGAATTGACTTGTTTTTGTCCAACATAATTTCTTGATAATTTGAAATCGTTCAAACCATATCTGACTTGTTGAATCACATCTACATCTTGCGAATCCTTCTCCATAGCAAGCCTTTTATCGGAATTAGTCTTGTTAACCGCCATCATCCACCATTTAGACATAGACCACTTAAACCCTCGTGAATCCTCTTGCCATCACTAGATATTTTCGTCGTGTAAAATACTTGTTTGGAATTGCTCTATATCCTGGATAGGAGATGCCTCCTCCTCGATAATAATCTCTCTACGAAGACTCTCATAAAACATTTTAAAAAAATTAAAAAATTCCTTTGCCGAAAAATGCTCTGCACTCTTCGCCAGAAATCGTCATCCTCTTTTTTCTTCAGTCGAATAAATTTTGTTAATGTTGATAATATTGACTATCCGGACGAAAAAAATGAATATCTGAACAATTCATTAGCAGTTATTTAATAACTGTATTTTTTTTTTTCTAATACATGATGTCGTGTACGGTTAAATGAATCCTATACAAACCTTTTCTTCTGCAACCTTTGTTTCCCAATTCCTTTTACATCATCATACATTCAACATTTGATAGTTTACAAAATACTTTGGTCAATATTTAAAGTTCTTTCGGATATTTATATAAAGCTGTTTTCTTGTTTGTAGATTTTTCATGTAAATCTAAGATAACAATGACTGATTTTGTATCCATGTATGAAAAAAACTCAAACATTACAACTATCTACTAGAAAATTAAAATGTTCATTGCATAAATGCCGAAATCTTACCATCTGTTTGTTGTAGATGAAGATAAATAGTTTACAAAATATTTTTGTCAAAATTTAAAGTTTTCCGGGACATTTAAATAAATCTATTTTTTTCTTTTAGGAATTTTCAAATAAATCTTTTAAGATAACGTTGACTAGTGTTTTATCCATGTATGAACTATACTCAAATATTACAACTAGTAGAAATTTAAGATGTTCATTGCATAAGTCTTAGAATCTTACCATATGTTTGTTGTAGATAAAGATAAATAGTAAAACCTATTATCAAAAAAATAAAATTTACAAACAAATAAATTAATAAATGTGTTCAAAGTATGATAGTTTACAAAATATTTTGTCAATATTTAAAGCTTTTCGGAATACCAATATAATTTTTGTTTTTTTAAGTAGAATTTTCATATAAATCTTTTAAGATAACATTGACTAATGTTTTTTCCATATACGAACTAAACTCTAGACATTAGAATCATGTACTATAAAATTAAGATATTTGTTGCATAAATCTCAGAATCTTACCATATGTTTGTTGTAGATAAAGATAAATAGTAAAATCTTTTACCGAAAATAAATACAATAAAATTTAACAAACAAATAACTCGATAAATGTATTCAGAATTTGATAGTTTAGAAAATATTTTTGTTAGTGTTTAAAGTTGTTCGGGATATTTATATAGCTGTTTTTATTTGTTGAAATTTTATTCAAATCGTTTAAGATAACAATATCAAATAAAATCAAATAAATTTTGTTATTGTTGATAATATTGAATTTCCCTATTATTACTCCTATTTTCTAAAGCATTATGTCCGTACGATTTCTTATATAAATAAATTAGAAGAAGAGACCAGAAACGAGAAATTGCAGAGACTTTGAATCCCTATATAACTGTAATGTATCTTTTCTATTAGCCATTCGATTTTAACCTTTCTTCTTCAACCTTTTTTCTCCAAATCCTTTAATCTCTCTCACGTTACGTACATCATCATGAGTGACGAAAGAACTCCTAAGTATAAACTTGATCTCAATCTCTACTTAGGCTTGCCTCAAACACAAGATCCAGCTGAAGATCAAAGCCAGTTGATTCTTCATGAAGAACAAAATCCAGTGGAAGAACAAGGTCAGGGCCAATCCACTCTTCAACAAAAAATTCAACTTTCTTTTAGTCCTCCACATGGCATGACGTCTCCTATACAAAGCTACGGTAAATACCTAACCCTTTTGAGCGTTAATCCTGCACCACCTCCAAACTCATTGCCTTATCTTTGTTCAGAACAAGGCCAGTTGCTTCCTCCTCAAGTGGTTACGGTTGAAAACACAATTACAGAGCCTTCCCACAGAGGTCGTAAGCAATTACGGTTGTCTCAAGAACAAGATCTTGATGAGGATCAAGGCGAGTTGGTTCGTCATCAAGTACAAAATTCAGTGGAGGAACAAGTCCAGCGCCAGTTCATGGAATTGGGATCAGCTCTTCAACAAAATAGTCAACCGTCTTTACCTTTTCCACATCGCATGACGCCTCCTATTCAAAACTACGGCAACTATCAAACCGTTCTGAACGTTCCGACACAATCCCCGAACTTCTCATTGCCTTATCAATCTTCAGAACAAGGGCAGTTGCTTCCTCCTCAAGCGGTCACAAACGGTGAGAGATCCCTAAAATACATAAATATATTTTAACTCACCTTAACGTTTGAAAAATACCAAAAAATATTGAATTTGTCTCTGTTTGGTGGTTACATGCTCCAAATATTGGCTCAAGCATGTGGAACTTAAAAATTATGAATTCAGGTGATATGAATCATGTTTTGTTGATCCAGTTAACAAAAAAGGAGTTTGAAATTTTTACACCCCTGAACAAAATATCATTCTTTGCTTTAACCGTTCTGGTCTTTTTTTTTAAAATACATTTATGGCCTTCTTCTATTGTTAATTTGAAAATTATGATGACTTTGATGGATAAAATAATTTCTAGGTCTGCCACTAGTCATGGATGAAATCATAATCGTGGAACCTTCCCACAGAGGTCGTAAGCGATTAAGCTGTGTCAATGACGTTGAGATCGAACCACCGTATCCATGGGCCACCAATAGGCCAGCCACAATCAAGAGCAGAAGAGACTTGTCTTTGGAGAATATAAACGTGATTACTGGACAAGTCAACTGCAAATCTTGCGATAAGGAACAAACACTGGAGTATAATCTAGAGGAGAAATTTTCAGAATTGTGTCAATTCATTGTGAAAGAAAAGGAACAGATGCGTCGTCAATCTCCGAAAAGCTGGATACATCCAAAGCTGCCTCTGTGTACTTGCAATAGTGGGATGAAGCCTAAGATTTTGCCCGATAAGAAAAAGATTAACTGGTTGTTTCTTTTGTTAGGGCAAATGTTGGGATGTTGTACTTTGGAAGAACTTAAGTTCTTTTGCAAGTGGAATACTCAACATTGTACAGGTTCTAAAGATCGTGTTCTCTATTTGACTTATCTTGCTTTGTGCAAACAGCTCGAGCCTAACGGACCATTTGACCCATGAGTCCTCTTGTTCTACGTGTGTGGCACAACATCGAAGATGATTACTTCAAGGGTTTTGCTTTGATTTTAGGGATCATTATTTTTTGTTTTGGTTATTATTAAGGTACGATTCTCGTTATGATTTTTTTTTACTAGATTTGCTTGAATCTTTCATTATTTTAATATCTATTAGATTTGAAAGTTTCAGTGAGGAATAGTCAAAAACGTAGAAAGAGATTTATGCAAAGTATAATTAATGTTTTATAGAAATATGATGCAGAAATAGTAGTTGAATATTACATTAGGTACATTAAAGTAATTTTTAAGATGAAAAAAAGAAGTGCATTATTATACCCAAAAAAGAGAGATACATACTTAATAACTTTAGAATTGTCAAAAACCGTTAAGAAGAAACCAAAGACAAATTCACTCACAAGTTACTTTTATCAAAAATAAATAAAATGTAACGAACAAATAATTGATAAATGTAAATTTTGATAGTTTACCACATAAGAAAGAAGAAATCGCTGTGAATCCCTATATAAACTGTAATGTATGATTCTGTTAGCGATTCGTTTTAAACCTTTCTTCTTCAACCTTGAATTTCTCTGTTCTCTCTCACTTTACATCCATGAGTGACGAAAGAATTCCTAAAGATAACCTTGATCTCAATCTCTACTTAGGGTTGCCTCAAACACAAGATCTCGATGAAGATCAAAACCAGTTGGTTCGTCATCAACAACAAGTAACAGTGGAAGAACAAGGCTCGAGATCATCTCTTCAACAAAATGTTCAACCGTCTCTTACTTCTCCAGATCGCATGATCATATCTCCTATGCAAAGCTACGGAGGCCAGTTTCTTCCTCCTCAAGCAATTAAAGTTGAAACCACGATCGCAGAGCCTTCTCATACAGATCGTAAGCGATTAAGGTTACGTCAAGAACAAGATCACGATGAGGATCAAGGTTATTTCGTTCATCATCAACAACAAGATCCAGTGAAGGAACAAAGCTCGAGATCATCTCTTCAGCACAACATTCAACTCTATCTTGCTTCTCCACATCGCATGACTTCTCCTATTCAAAGCTACGGAAACTACGTAACAAGGCCAGTTAATCCCTCACCATCTCTGAACTTCTCATCGCCTTATCAATCATCGATACAAGGCCAGTTTCTTCCTCCTCAAGCGGTCAAAGTTGAAACCACGATCACAGAGCCTCCTCACAGAGGTCGTAAACGATTAGGGTTGCGTCAAGAACAAGATCTCGATGAGAATCAAGGCCAGTTAGTTCGTCATCAACAACAACAAGATCCAGTGAAGGAACAAGACTCGAGATCAGCTCTTCAACAAAGTATTCAACAGTCTCTTACTTCACTTATACAAAGCTACGGAGACCGGTTTCTTCCTCCTCAAGCGGTCAAAGTTGAAACCACGATCACAGAGCCTCCTCACAGAGGTCGTAAACGATTAGGGTTGCGTCAAGAACAAGATCTCGATGAGAATCAAGGCCAGTTAGTTCGTCATCAACAACAACAAGATCCAGTGAAGGAACAAGACTCGAGATCAGCTCTTCAACAAAGTATTCTACAGTCTCTTACTTCACTTATACAAAGCTACGGAGACCAGTTTCTTCCTCCTCAAGCAATCAAAGTTGAAACCACTGTCGCAGAGCCTTCTCACACAGATCGTAAGCGATTAGGGTTACGTCAAGAACAAGATCACGGTGAGGATAAAGGCTATTTGGTTCGTCATCAACAACAAGATCCAGTGGAGGAACAAGACTGGACATCAGCTTTTCTACGAAGTATTCAACACACTATTCCTTCTCCATATGACATGATGTCTAGACCAAGCTACGATAACTATCTAGCCGTTTTGGAATCTTCTCCAATACTGCCTTATAAATCTTCAGAACAAGTTCAGTTTCCTCCTCAAACCACAATCGCAAAGCCTTCTCATAGAGGTCGTAAGAGAACAAGTTGCGTGGATGATAACGAGATCGAACCACCGTATCCATGGGCTACTAATAGACCAGCCACAATCAAGAGCAAAAGAGACTTGTCTTTGGAGAATATAAACGTGATTACTGGACTAGTCATATGCAAATCTTGCGGTGATAAACAAACATTGGAGTATAATCTAGAGGAGAAATTTTCAGAATTGTGTCAATTCATTACGAAAGAAAAAGAACAGATGCGTCATCAATCTCCCCAAATCTGGATGCATCCGAAGCTGCCTCTGTGTATAACTTGCAATAAGGAGATGAAGCCTAAGGCTTGCACCAATAAGAATGAGATTAACTGGTTGTTTCTTCTGTTAGGTCAAATGTTGGGATGTTGTACTTTGGAAGAACTTACTTTCTTTTGCAAGTGGAATGCTCAAGATTGTAGAGGTGCAAATAAGAATGGTGTTCTCTACTTGACTTATCTTGCTTTGTGCAAAAAGCTCGAGCCTAACGGACCATTTGACCCGTGACTCTACTTGCTCTACGTATGGCAACGTCAGGATGATTACTTCAAGGGTTTTAGGGGTTTGCTTTTGGTTTCTCCATCGTGTGTCGTCTCTACGGATTTTAGAGATCATGAGTCTTTGTTTTAGTTTTAATCACAAATTCTTGTTACGAAAAATATTTTACTAGATTTTACTTGAATCTTTCATTATCCTCTTATTGTAATCTTTACTAGATTTGAAAGTTTAAATGAGGAATATTCAAACTTTTTTTAAGCAAAGAACACACATTTATGCAAATTGTAAATGTTTTACAGAAACAAGATACAGAATTAGTAGTTGAATATTACAGTAAGATTGATAAATTAAAATAATTGTTCAAGTGTGAAAAAAGTGCATTATATAAAATAAAATAGAATAATAATAACAAAATAATAATAAACCTATCATCGAATATTTTGGAAATTTTCTTTGAAAATAACATTCATTGTTCATTCATTAGAGCTAAATATATTAATAAATGTTCACCAAAAAAAAGAAAAAAAATAAGTAGTCTTTAAATTTTAAATTAAAAGAAATTAACATAAATAAACAGTATTTTTCCATGTGATATTTTTAGGAGCTGAGTTGTATATATAAAATTTCTTTTAAATTTCAGATTCTTCTGTTTTCTTTCCTCTTTATTGTTCTGTTTTTCTTTGTTTTTCCTTTCATAAAAAAAAAAGTAAAATAAATAAAATTAAAAGAAGAAAATTGTTGAATTTTTTGTGGCCGTTGATTAAAACCAGGAAAACAGCAAAAACAATCTGAAATCTGAAATCTGAGTTTAGCCAACCACAATCACTCAACGACTCCAAATTACTTGTCTCTTCCCCACCACTATCTTACAAAAACCCTAACCCTAATTTCTCTGGCCCCAAATTTTCTTTCACTCGCGCTGGTGTTGTACACCAAACATGGAAGACGAAGAAGGGATCGGCTTAATTTTAGCCAGAGCCACCGAACTGAGACTTAAGATCAGCGATTGTATCGATAGCTCCAGCACCGCCGTCAGCGAAGAAGGCGGTGGTGGAGGCGGAGGTGGAAATGAGAACACTTCACACGGAGAAGGAAGGAATGCTGAAATTAATCGGAATCAAGAGAAGGATTATGACTCAGACAGCTCTGGAGATGTAGAAGAAGCAGAAGCAGAACGGCTTTTGCGTATACGTGATGCTCTTGAATCTCTCGAGTCTCAGCTTGCTTCCTTACAGGTTTGGGAACCCTAGATTTCCTCTGTTGATCTATTATAGTGATTGTTCTTGAAGATGTTTCCATGAATTTCTGGTAATTGTAGATATCCTGGCTTATCGTGTAGAATTGAACATTGAAAGTTTTAGAGTTCTGCTTTCAACTGAGATTGAGTTTGAATTGATTCGAATCTAGTCTAGAATGTATGAATTGCTTCAAGTCCTGTTGCTGGATTCATTCTTTTATCCATAGTTATATTGGAAATGTTTGGTGATGATATGATCTAATTGTTTGTTTGGGTTTTGATGTAAACACCAGAATTTACGGCAAAGACAACAATATGAGAAGCAAGTGGCTCTATCTGAGATTGATTACAGTAGGAAAATGTTGCTTGAGAAGCTTAAAGAGTATAAAGGAAAAGACTACGAAGTACTACGCGAGACTTCGACTTTTGCTGGAGAAAGAGTTGACTATGAAAACGATCTTCTCCTTCCTCCATATCCAGTCCATCCTCCTCTCTCCCTTGGTTTAGAAGGTAATGGCTACTTATCTCACTTACCTTCAAAGAAGAAGTCTGATACAAATGGGTTCAGCTCAGGACATGTGAGACACGAGGCAGAGGTTACTAGTCCCAATGGAGGATCCAAAGGCTCAAATAATGGTGTTATTCACTTCTTAGGCTCCGTTGCAAAGATCATGCTTCCAATTATCGGTGTAATATCCATATTATCTGCATCTGGGTATGGTCCAGAGATCAATAAAAGAGGTGTATCCTTCAAATTTCTAGGACTTCTCCCACAGAAAGCAAACAGAGGGAATAAAAGACGTAATCAATGTCCACCAGGGAAAGTTCTTGTGATAGAAAACGGAGAAGCTCGGTGTCTTGTTAAGGAAAGAGTCGAAATACCCTTTGACTCAGTGGTTGCCAAACGCGATGTAACTTATGGATACGGTTGAATTGAAATAAACACCTTTCTGTGTAATCTTCATGGCCTGAATTCAGTGTGTAAAGTTTCAACCTTTTGTATTTTCTTAGATGTGGAAACCACATGGTGTTACATAAGTCTCACAAGTTTTGTTCTTGTAGCTGCTTCTAATTAAAATAAGAGAAAGAGAGATCCATTATAGTTGTATCTGCGTTTTGCCAATTTTGATCAATGGATTCAGTTCAATGAATGTATAACTACTAGAACCACGTGTCTGGTGTGCCAATACATAAACTAGTAAAATAATGATATAAAGATCGGGATCTAAAGACTTTTCTATTGTGTTTTGACTAATATTATAATTGGTCAAGCCTACAATTAGAAACCATGTTCAGTTACAGAACACAGCACATAGTTTTATGTTTACCACCAGATAAAACTTATCTGATACTTGATGGACAAGAACCGTCTCTTCGATAACTTAAAGGGGTCATTGTCCAAACCTATATATAGAACACATGTTTCCTAATTAAAGTAATATAACAGTTTCTTTTACAAAACAGAGAATTACAACAATCAATCTTTAGGTTCTGAAATATTATGGCGAGTGAAGGAAAGATAATGTTCACAGAAGAGCAAGAGGCTCTTGTGGTGAAGTCATGGAGTGTTATGAAGAAAAATTCAGCTGAATTGGGTCTCAAACTCTTCCTCAAGTAAGCCTTAATGACTCTTACTGATCTTACAACTTGTATGCAGTTTTTAATGTATGATCTGAGATATAAAACAAATGTTTTAATGTAGGATCTTTGAGATTGCACCAACAGCAAAGAAGCTGTTCTCATTTTTGAAAGACTCACCACTTCCTCCTGAGCAAAACCCAAAGCTCAAGCCTCATGCAATGTCTGTTTTTGTCATGGTAAACTAATCAAAACCCATGATCAAAATAACACATGAATTTTACTTAGATTTCCAAATCAAAGATTCTTAATTTGTTCTGGTTGATCAGTGTTGTGAATCAGCAGCTCAACTGAGAAAAGCAGGGACTGTTACAGTTAGGGAAACAACATTGAAGAGACTTGGAGCCACCCATTCTAAATACGGCGTCGTTGATGAACACTTTGAGGTTAGTCATATCTTTATGTTCTGTAGTAACCAATATTTTAAATCAATTTTATACTAACAAAAATCATAAAATTGTAGGTGACAAAATATGCATTGTTGGAGACGATAAAAGAGGCCGTGCCGGAGATGTGGTCACCGGAAATGAAGGCTGCTTGGGGTTTGGCTTATGATCAACTTGTTGCTGCCATTAAAGCTGAAATGAAGCATTAAATCCTTTATTATAAGAGTTGTAATATAATTTGATTATGAATTGGTGAGATGAGTGTGTCCATTTTGGTTTTGGTTTGATTTGTATAACAATAAAAATTAGTGTGTATTATTAATAATTAATATTTCAGTTTTGTGGCTTCCTGAAACCGTGAGTATTTTTAATTTTGACTTCATCAAATCAGAAGGATTTTTTTTTTTTTTTTTTTTGGCCCCTTTAAGCATATTTATTATCCAGAAGGATTTTATTAGTTAGTAAATTTTTGCAAATTCAGATTTGCAATTACAATTTTGGTTTACTTGGTTTAAGGATTGGTTTAGACATTTTTTTTGGTAATATTAACAAACAACTTGATAATTAAAGATTGTTTTACACTTTAAACACACAAAGTAGAAAGACGAAAACACCCTTGGAAGAGGAATCATCCTCGAGAGATAAGAGAGCCAACAACTCCGGCAATTAAGGTCGTTGGATCGCCGAGTACGGCGGAGATGACGAACTGTACGGCTATTCCGGCGATCTCACAACATTTTTGGACCTTACCTTTGCTGCTGCTACGGTGGTGATGCTCAAGTGTATTCTTCAATGTCAGGTTTGTGCTTTTACCATTGTGTCCTTTATAAACCTCTCGCCAATTATCCACCAACATCTCCCTCACACATGCCACGTGGAGATTATACTTTTTGCAAGACGACCTGTATTTTTAATTAATTATTTAGTTTTGAAACAAAATAAAGTATTTAAATATTTATTTTAAATGAAATCTTATTACGGAAGTTTAGTTTAGTGGCTGAGTGGTAAGTCTACCGGTACATTTGTATATACTGGAATTGAGTTTTAACGCCTACATTACATAGGAACTTAATTAATAGGCCGACCAATTGTGTTTCAATAACAAAAAAAATGAAATATTATTATCAACGTTACAATTAATTTGGCGGTTAGATGTATGTAATTATCAATTAATAGTGTCTAAACACTAATTTACAACTTTGTTAATTGTAACTATTCTCGCAGTTGTAAATAAGTTCGTTCTAACTTACACTGCAAGCACAATTTAATTTCTTTAAAAAAGGAGAAAGTTTGTGTTTGAATGCTATTGCTTTAATTTTCTTCCTTTGCTCTAGCATATATTCGGCATAAAGACAAAATTATTGTTCAAGAATCAATGTATCAACATAATCCAAATTTTTTTATCATATTGCTTTAAAATGTTCTGTAGAGGACGTTGATTTTGGAATATATGCTATTGTTGACTAAAAACACCAATTAAATCAGCTAACTCACTTTTAAAAAAAAACTTAAATGATGCTTACGTCTTTTATTACTATTTTAATTTCGTTGCTCCTAGCTATTTCTAACGTATATCATTCTATATTTACTATTTACCAATTCATATATATAAATTTATGTACATATATATAGTGAAATCCAACATTATTGAAACTATAATTATTTACTAATTTATAGAAATTTTTTGTCGGATAATATTCCATTCGTAACCCACATTTTTTAATACCGAAAAAAATTAATTTAAGACTTCAAGAATTCTATTAATTTTTTCATTTATGGAGTTATTAATTTATAAAGATTTAAATTTTCTTTACGTATATCTATTAATTTAAATTTCTATTGTTACTACTCCCTCTATTCTTTATTAGTTGATGTTTTTGAAAAAAATTTGTTTATTTTTAGTTGATGTTTTACGATTTCTATACAAAATTTATTATACTTTTAGTATTTTTGACTTTTTAAATTATGCAGATTGATTTGTAATTGGTTAAACTATTTTGGAATTTGTGATAAACTATATTTTGTTTAGAAAAAATAAAACAATTAATAATTTTTTAATATGTGTTAAAAACCTAAAACATTAACTATAAAAAAAATAGAGTTAGTATTTACCAAATTAACAAATCATAAACTTATAATATTGAACTAAATTTGAAGGAAAGAATCAAGAGGAGAAAGAGACCTGTAACTCCAGCTACGGCCTTTTCTTCCACAACGATGACAAGAAGAACTAACTTTACGATAAAGACAGAGTTTAATATCTCCATCATCCAAAACCATTGGAAGCATTGCACAACATGGATGAAGATCAAACCCACATGCTTTACAATGATACAAAAATCCAGACACATCTTTCTCACAAGCATTGCAGTATCGTCTCTCGTTCCCTGGAGGCTTAACCATAAACTGAAACGTACATTTTTTGTAGAAAGGATGTGTTATGGTGCCTGAAGGTAATGCACAGTGTGTATGAAGATCAAAGTCACAGCTGGTTCCATGCTTAGAATCGCCTGAGCATCGATAACGAGAACCGATACCAACTTCATTGCATCCATCACATTTGAATGGCTTCTCTGTGTAATCGAATTTGAGGTTGTGTTCAGGATGGCTATAATGTAATATTTCTGAGTATTTCATTTTTTTTGTTTTTGAGCATTGGGGGTTTTTTTAATGAAAGTTTGGTAGGGATCATGATTTATAGAGCGGGGATATTGGAAAAACGTTAATCAAGTGACTTGGAGCATCTTAAAAGAGATATGGAAGCTTATCAAGTGGAATCTTTAAGTTGCTGCAAATGTAAGAAAGTCTTATAAGGAGAGGGAATAAGAATTTAGAATATGAATTGGTATAAAACTTTTTGCCCGTAATTGATAAAATTATTTCTACAATATTTCTCATGATCGATATATATCTTGATCTTTAAGCATTCATCAGTCGCGAAAATGCATTTGGTCAAATGCATTTGAGTGGTCAAAATGCATTTGATGTAATAGTAGAGATAAAAAAAATCTCTAACTAGTCTTATTGATCTATCCCAATAGACTGGTTCATATAATCGATTTCTTTAAACTGCGATTTGTCGATTGTACCAAGAGATCGGACCACCCATAAGCTGAAGATACCAAAGAAATTAAGGTTTGCAGATTAAGTTGGAGTTTTTACTACAATCATCATCAATCTTTATCGGGAAGCATATCTTCTTATGGTTAAGACTGAACCAATCACAAGACCAATAAAGTGGATACAAATTTAGGTGATTCTAAGAATTGTGAAGGTGATTTTTAATTTTTGAAAGTTAGTCTAGAGATATCAATCCACAGATTCGAACTTGTAAAAATGTAATGCTTTGAACTCTGAAGTTTCATAACGTAGAGCTACTTCAAATGGATATATAAGCTATTATTGAGGGATCATTGAAGCATAAGTATTGTTGGCCACAGAAATGGATGAATCACTTAAACTAGAAGCAGAGGAAGAAATTTATTAATCGAGAGCTCTGATGGTTAAGTTGCTAGAAACCGTTTGGTGGTACAAGATGGCCATTGGACACAGTATAAGATGGCTATGAATGGTTTGTTATAAAACACATGATGATCATTTCTGATTTATTAAGCAAAACCACATTCATTGATAGTGTTGAGGAAGAGAATCGTACAAATCACTCTTACACGAGAAAAAAACAACAAATGGATCAAGATACTGAAGAGATGACTTAAAAGATAAGAGCCCAAACGGGGAAAACAACGAGAGCGATGATCCCAATAGTGTTAGAGATACCATTAGCTTTAGTGAAAGCGTTTCTGAATCCACCTGAAGCTCTAATGTGTTCTTGAAGCAAGTAACATCCAATTCCTAAGCAAATAGCTAAACCAACCCAACTGTCTCTGATTGTACCAGCGATCAAATTAGGAGCCACCACGACGAGTATAACCAAAGCTGCAGGTAATTCCAAGTATTCTAATAACAACAACAAGAACAGAGATGTAAGTCGAAACAGTTAAAATGAAGATTCGAAGGTTCTTTTTGTCAATGGAGAGTGAAGAAACAACAAACCTCTGGTGTATTTAGGGAAGAAGAGCTGGATAACAACAGCTACAAACGCAATCCATTTACCAATCTCTCCTCTGTAAAAGATTTCAAACACAAGCTAGTGTTTACAAAAAAGCTGTAGATTAAGTATAATAACGCATATCGTGAGTTAGCATGTACAGTAGTGTTAGGACCGTAGTAACATAAGAAAGGGTTTGATTGGCTATTGGTCTTCTTGCTCTCGAAAGTAATAATTTTGTCTAGAACACTAAAACTAATCCAATCGTATTCTAAATTTATTTTGGTTCTTTATTGCTTTCGAAAACCAATTTTTTGTTTATGAAAAAATATATTTGCTATGAAGAGAAAAAAGAAATCTACGGTCTAAATTTATGAACTTAACAAAATTAAAATCCTAGAACCAAAATAAATCTACAGCCAAAACTTACGAGACTAAATACTACAACAAAAAACTCAAAATTTACAGCGTAAAATATACCTGAAAATGCCGAAGATTAGAGAAGGAAGGCTAAAGAAGATGTAAGGAATGAGAAGTGCTGTGAGCATATTAGTCTTCCAATTGGTTCGATCCAACACCAACAAGTATCTGCATTTATTAACATCAAACTCATTAGAGAGAAACAGAGAGACTTAGAGAGATTAAGTAGGAGAAAGAGAAAGAGGTTATACATGGCGGCGATTGAAGCAATCCATTCGAGAATAGAAGTACCAAAGCCAACACCAGTGAGTACGAAGGTGTGGTTAAGTAAGTTCTTAGCAGCGATAGTAAGCTCGTTGAGATCAGATCCGATCATAGCCTTAAGTGTTCCTTGATCATTCCTAAACGACTTGAAAGTCATCTTCTCTTGCTGGAGATGATCACAAATGAGTTTAAAGTTGAATTATTGAGAGAAGAGAGAGATGGTGATGATATGAATGTGTTCATGACTTTGATTACAAAGATATAGGAGTGAGTAGATGGTTGTATGTTCCGACACGTGGCCAAAAAAATCATTTTATGGATATTATTATGTATTTATAACGAATGAGATATTTTGTAACACCAAACTAAACGATTTCAGACAGAAGACTTTTAACACATGGCAACTCCAAGGTCTCCCACGTGATGTATGAGTTTTCTTGAGTAATGTAATTGGTGGACGTAAGCAACAATGCGACTATACACCTGTATTTCTTTTTCTATTATGATTGGAAACTCTTTAGATATTTATAATGGTGGAGTCTCTTAGCATAATAATAATAATGTTTTTAGTATTTTCTAAGGAAAATCAACAACCAAACTACATAAGGGAGATCCAAGGTTGTTCAGTTGGTTTGCCTTTAATCTAGTTTGATATTAGGTGGGAATTTAAATTCTGCCAACTTTAATATAAGTAATTTGACTGTAGATTGAATATTTGTTGATCATATATTAGTAGAAAGAACGAGTAATATTGACAAAAAAAAACTATATAAGGTATGTCGGTATACATATACGTAATGTAAGATCGTTATATAACAATGACACAGATAATATTAGGAATTATTTAAGTACAATGTTGAGCTAAACCTAAAAGTTAAATAATGTGCAATTTTTGGCAAAATGATGCGATGGTTATTTTTGTTTGATTTTATCTACTATTTTTTATTTATTTAATTATTATTTGATGTCGGCAGAGCTTGAGTAGGGACAACGAACTAAAGTATGCATATGTAACAATAAACCGTGTAACACTCCGATTCAGTTGTTCTCCGTATTCATTTATCAAAAGCATCAAATTAATAGTTTGTCTATGACATGTGGTTTGATTTGTTGATTTTATTTGATCATGTTTTAATGAAATTTTACTTTTAATACTTCGTAATTATTTATTATTAGATTTTGTAATCAAAATTAGAAATATATAATAATAATTATTATTTTAATTTTAAATTAAATATATAATTGTTGAAAAACCAGCTAAGAAACAAAAACAGAAACGCTTAACAATAATAATGAATGAAGAAGATGAACACAGCAACACAAAAGTAGAACAAGAAAACAGAGACGAAACGAAATACAAAGCACACACGAGATTTCGGCCTCCACTACAAGATGTAGTAGCCTACTCACGCCGGGATTGATTCCAGAAGAGTTTTACAATGATCTCCTCTCAAGCTTATCACTCTCACACAATAAACCCAAGGAAAAATACAGAGAACAATACGATAAGAATAATCCAGAATGATGATGCTCACACACTCTACTCGTACCATGAAGAATCCATGAGTGATATATTCAGCTCACTCTCCAACGAGTCGCTTAGTAACGGAGAATTTTGTTTTTCACAGAATCTGTCACAATCAAAGTCTGTTTGACGTCAATCTATTTAGAGCATGATTAACGGAGAAACCCATTTGGGTTTCTTATTTTGTTTTATTGTTATTATTTTTTTTTGTCAAATGAAAAAAAAAAAAAAAAAACAAAC
>OVAX01000198.1:37826-109029 GCA_900406405.1 Lepidium africanum
CAACTTTTGGATTTCTTATTTAAGAAACCCTCTCTCCTTCTCTCCCCTCACTTTTGATTATTTTAATCTAAGAAATTGTTAAGAAACTCCCTTTAATCATGCTCTCATGTTCAACATGGGCCTTCAAACATTAAGTTAAGCCCAACACGAATCTTCTAGGCCAGATAAAAAAAAAAAGCCTATATTAGATTAAGCCAATTTCAACAATAATTATAGAACAAAACTTCACCTAAAGTCTTTTCTTGGAACTAGTAGATTTCACGTGAAGTTTATTCTAACCTCTAAACTCTAAACCCTAAATTTTGAACTATAAATTTTGTACTGCAAGCCAAATATTTTATTTATAATACGTAAATATTAGACCAAAAATTTATACTTTCTAAATATATGCACAATTTAACTATTTCTTCTATTTTTATATTTTAAATACAAAATTTACAAATGGCACATTAACCATATCTTATTACCCTAAACCATGACATAGTTTGTTGAGAGTATCATGTAACCTCTTTGCAAAAGTAATTATTCCAAATGCCCTCTTTTATTTGTCTTCTCCCGCCTACCCCTTTTGCCATCTGAAAAGACTCATTTAATCTTGACTTAAGAGACAAATGGTTTGCCTCACAATACCCTTCAGATCTCCCCTCGCCAATTCGATGAACGAGTTTTCCAGGTTTTGATTAGTCTACTAAGTCTTCAAGCTCTAAGTCATTTAATTGAATTTAAATAATATTGTTCAGGCCTTGAATCATGTAATTGCAGAGGCGAGAAAGCATGATGTTAGATTACTGCTCTGTTAAGTGAACAATTTGCAAAATTATGGAGGAAAGACACAATATGTGGAATGGGTGTGGCAAGAAGGTATTGATCTCAGTTCTAACAATGATTCTTTCTTCTTTGACCCATCGATCCGGAATTACTTCAAGAATTATCTTAAGGTAATGGTCTCTTGTTGATAGGATTGAACATTAGATCGTTGAGTGATAGTGAGAGGTGAACCTAAAGGGTAAGGATTGAATTTATATTTCCTTAATTTCAGGCTTTGCTTACCCGTAAGAATTCGGTCACTGGAATAGAGTATAGAACCGATCCCACGATTTTTGCTTGGGAGTTGATAAGAGTGATGCAAAATACGGGGACCTAATCTCGGTTTGGGTTTATGATATTTCAACTATGTCCATGTCTTTATTTTGATATTTCAGCTATGTCCATGTTCACATTTTGTAATTTGTCACAAATACATGTTATGTCCTTGTTTATTTGTCCATGTCTACGCCTTTAAAACCCATAAAATGTCTATTTTGCATTATGTCCATGTCTTTATAATGAGATTGAATTCAACATTTGTGCTCATATTGAAAATGAATTAAGACTTATGATCATGTGCATGTCCATGTCCATATATTAACATTGAATGTGATATACCTTGATTTTTACCGGTTTTGAGCTCGTTTATTCGTTTGTTTTCAGAGTCTTTGTTTGTATTTTAGAGTCTTTTCAGGTGGAAAACGAGAAGAATTAGGATTACACCCATGGAGTTTCGTTTAGAAGGATTTGGAGCGTTTTCTGGATTTTCAGCAAAAGAATTGTGATCGATCGATCAAAGCCTTGCTCGAGCGATTATTATCTTCAGTCAAAGCTGCGCTTGACTTGGTGATCGACCTCACACCTCCAGGATCGATCGATCACACCTACACCAAAAGCTGCGCTCTACCTCGTGATCAACCAAGCTGTTTAGGAGATCGACCATTCACCAATGATCAATCGATCAACCCCTTGATCGATCGATCAACGAAGCTACGAGTTGTAACCTAAATTTTCTGTTTTATACCTACATATAAATACTCTTCTTATTTTTTGTTTTTGAGAGAGAGCAGACTTTAGAGAGACCCTTTACAATAGTTCCAGCTTTTGTAAGCAGGGAGAAGAATTCTTCCACACTTTTGAGAAGAATTCCCGAACTCTTTTATTTATTTATATTGCAATTTCATGTTTTCTTCTATGATGATTTTTGTTTCTATTTCTATTATGTCTGAGTAGATCTCTTGTCAAGTTTAGGGATTCTAGGAATTTAGGAATCGATGATTGGGGAATAAATAGGATTGATTGTTAGGGATTCTCCATCTAAACTCTTGCTTAATTCTTAGATTAGCATGATCAACTAGTTTATGAATCTAGGTTGTTAGCTTTCCAAAAGTCTGTTAAGAACCAGAACTAGTTTAGATGAGCAATTGATCCTAGCCAACGCCAGTTGATAGTTAGGATAAGTTATGGATAATTGAACCATCTTGGTAATGCCAATTTGCTTCGCTAGGACCAACGAAAGTTAGGATTTTCTAGGTTGCTAGATTGAATGATAACTGCCATGATAATGGGCTTGTTAAACCTTTATGTTCAAGTTGAGAATAGAGCTGTAATTTCCTGAATAATTTCCCTTATTAGATTCCTGTTTCCTGATGAATACCCGATGCCTGATGTTTTTATTATTGATTGCAAACCGTTTAAGTTTTTAGACTTTCATTATTGATATTGATTTGGTATAGCTTGAGATATGACAGAATATCGAAAGTCCAAACTTGGTTCTTTGTGGATACGATCCTTAAGTACTGCTACTTCTTTGCTGTGCACTTGCAGTAGTTTATATAGGGTAAAACTTGACCCACATCAAGTTTTTGGCGCCGTTGCCGGGGAACCAATTGGTTGCCTTTTGATTGACATCCAGTTTCTAGTCTATACTTTTTACTTACGTTTTTCTTTTGTTTTATTTTTGCTTCTCTTTCAGGTTTATGGTTAGAAGAAGTCAACGATCAGAAAACCTTTTAAACTTTGACAACGAGGAACTTGCTAGGATTGAACGTGAGAACAGATGAGCAAGAGCAATGAGTCGTGACAACCAGCAGCTTCATGTAGATCCTGATGTTCAGAACAACGTTCAAGGAAATCAGAATATACAACAAACGGTTGAAGAGTTGTAGAGGGATTTAGCTCAGCTTAGGAGGCGGCATAAACAGCCTCAACGTCGAGCCCATGGTGATATGGATACTCCTCACACGTATTACCAGAATAGATCAGCTATTCGTCCCCCACCTATCCAGAGGTAAGATTACGAGATCAAGCCTCAGCTGATTGGATTAGTGAAGCAGTACATCTTCAATAGTCATCCAGGAGAGAACCCTATGGATCACATTGAGAACTTTGAGGATATGTGCAATACTACAAGTTCGAATAGAGTCCCTGCAGACTATGTCAAGTGTAAGCTTTTTCACCATTCACTTTATGACAAAGCTTCGAGATGGTTGCATTATTTGCCTCCAGGTTCACTCACTACTTGGGAAGAAGTCAGAGCAGCATTCTTGGATAAGTTCTGCACAAAATCAAAGACTACAGCTTTGAGAGGAAAGATCTCAGTGTTTCAGCAACGTTCTGGTGAGTCATTAAATGAAGCTTGGGAGCATTTCAAGGAATACCAGCAAGACTGTCTACACCACAGTTATTCAGACGAGCAGTTGCTTAATAAATTCTATGGTGGAATTGAGTGGGAGTACAAGAACTCTCTAAATGCTGCAAGTAATGGAGACTTCATGACTAACACTAGTCTAATGGGCCGGCCAGTTATGACCCAATGTTATAAAAAAAAGGAAATGTCCCAAAAATTTTTTCCAAAGTTAGAGACTTACAATTAAATCTCCAATGTCTAACATTTTTATAATAAACGTCGAAGATAAATTATCCGCTAATTAATTAAAATATCCTTTAACTCAAACAATAAATTGAACAGTCATAACACAATTCAGGCCGCGAGTGTGAAGTGAAAGGATGGGCGGTTTGTTTGAGGCCTCTAGAAGATCCATGAAGTGGTTTGAATTTGAATTCTGAATTTAGTGTCAAAGTTCACATGTCTTGTTAAGTATTTTTTAAGAAGGATGTCCTATGCTTTCCGCTTTTAAATATTTTTTCGTTTGTGCCAAAGTGACCTAAAATTTGTATTTTACTTTATTTGATGATTTATGAATTTTTTTTGTTTCATATTAGTTGATGTTTTAGGATTTCTATGCAAAATTTATTGTCTTTTTAGTGTTTTTAACCCTTTGAATTCTGCAAATTGATTTGTGATTGATTAGATTATTTTGGAATTTGTGATAAAACATGTTTTATTTAGATAAAATACAAAATTTAATGATTTCTTAAATTATGTGAAAAAACCTAAAAGATCAAATATAATGAAATGGATGGAGTATGAATTTGTCGGAAGAAACATCAATGAATTTTAACCCAAACAGTTCTCAATCTCACAAAATCTCTCTCAAAAATCCCCCATTCTCAACATACCTCAATCCGCATATATTATAGAGAGAATGAATTTATAAACATTCACTTACTTCATTCTATAAACATTCACCAATCATGTCTAACCCAATATAAATTTATGCTTAAAGCAAAATTAAAATTTATAACCACAGTCCACATAATAAATAATTGTTTTAAAAATTATCAAAAATTTGTTTCTATAGACCTCGAAGTTGTTACTGAATTTGTTACTGCACTATAAACACAAGCACTGCACTATAAACACATTTCCATAAATTTGATATCATTATAATTCTAATATTATTTTGCGCCTAAAGCAAATACTTCACCACTTTAAATCAGAACCAGCTCTGCACCAATCATTCTACTCTTATACTTCCGCAAATAGGAGTAAAATTTTTACTTTAAATTAATTCAATATTGTAATGATGAAGGAAATTCGAGATGATGTTGAGTTCAATACAATTTCAACTAAGATTCACATGAAAAATCCAGGTGAATAGTCTTGGGGTTTAAAGTAGCATGAAGAGTTGAAGAGACTAGGTACTTGGGTCTGGAAGTAATACGAAGTTGTAGTTTCAGCTGAACATTAAGGATCCGATTCAGATCCGGTTAGATGCAAGAGCCTATATCACCTTCAAATATTAATCAAATATTATATTTTTTTAATTTAATTATCAAAAGATTTTAAATACATTTTGTCAAACATATAAATTCTCACATGTAAATTTTTTGATAATAATTCAAGAGAAATTGTAATGAATAACATAAATAGTTTTAGTATTTAGGTGACTCAAAATACTATAGTGTAGTTTACTATTTCAAGCAAAAAGATTTTAATGCCCATATTTTTACACATCTCTCTCATGGTCTCTTCTCTTTCCTGAAGCTTTTATCTTTCTCACTTTCCCATTTTCTTTCTTCCTCATTTTCTCTTTTATTTTCACTAATTAGAACAAACAACTTTAATAATAATAACAATAAAACATGTTTTTTTCTATAAAAGAAGATGCACCATGATTTTTCATTATTTTGGTGTACATATCAATAAATCAGAAAGTGGAAATTTCTTCTATCATTTTCTTCACAAATTCGATTATTTAGTGATGGATATATAAGAAACAAATATTCAAAAATCAAAAAAATTAATAAAAAGTTATCAACAGCCACTATTGTTGCAGGTCAGCTTAAACTTTCATTAAGAAGATGAAGATGAAGATGATTTGACAAAGTTTCTGATAATAAACCGATAAATATTATTTTATCTGATAACAATTATTTTATCCAATAACTAATATTTTATCTGATAACTATTAGGTAACATAGATTGATAACTATTATTTTAACCTTCACATGTAACATATTTGTATCATTCCTCATTGAAGTTTCTTGTCCCTACCAGATTATTGGTAACTAATGGGTTTGTCCTCACCAACATTTTCGCCAGTTCGAGATCCTAACCAGCCACAACAACAATTAAATAAAAGATTGAGTGAGCTTATTAGCATTATCTCATATTGGTTTTTATTAAGATTAGTGTCTTACTTGGACTAGAGAAAGTTGATTTTGGAATAATAAATCGATAATAAACCGATAACTATTATATTATCTCATAACTATTATTTTAACCAATAACTATTATTTTATCCGGTAACTATTAGGTAATATAAAAAATTTTTAAACCAATAACTATTATTTTATCTCTAATTATCCAGTTATCAGTTAACTTATCTATATTAACGAATAACATATCTGTTACTCAAATAATGATATATGCAAACAAATCATTTACCTTTAAATCAATTAGTTACCCGATACACAGAGGTGTGCCTATGTCTAAAAAATAAGACATTTGCCTCGGGTCCCCTCAAATAAATCTAAATTTTGGGCCCCTAAATTTTTTCAGAAAATCATATATTATAATAAATTTTCTAGTTTATATTATAGAAACAATCAGTTTTTGATCTTCGTAAATATTTTCCTTAAAAAATGGATTATTTTTAGCGAGAACTAAGTTGTATTGGAAATTCCGTTGGATTTAGTTCCAGTTGTCTATGCGAAAAAAGTTTTTCAAATCTAAAATTGATTAAGTCTTATTTACTATCAACTATATCACAAAAAATAGTTTAGTTTACATATATTATGAAAATTTTGTGGGAAGAATTTACTTAACTGTAAATAAAAATGTTATATTGTAAAATTTTTTTTTTTTGTATTTATATATATTATACGTTTTATAGTTGCTTTAGGTCCCTATAACCCTCGGCACGGCACTACGGATACATATTTGTTTTGCATACTTAAATACATAATAACCACAAAACTTTTATTTGTAGTTTAACGTCTAGTCCATCATCTCACCGGACTTTTCTGTAGCCAAAGATGAAGACCTGATGACCGCATAACTGTGTAACTGGCATAATTGGGCCTAAATATGAGTTAGAATATGATTTTCGAAGATTTGTGTTTGCACCCTAGTGTAGAACTATGTCTGAATCTGTGTTTTGGCACATTGATTGTGTGTAATTCTGTTATGTGTACTTAGTTTTGAATCAAGGGTTCTTAAGCAGCTAGTTCTTCAACTGATTCTAATAAGCAGCTAGTTCTTCAACTGATTCTAATAAGCAACTAGTTCTTCAACTGATTCTAATGATATATACAAACGAATCTGTTTATTTCAAATAAATTAGTTATTCGATACATTTTTGTTTTGCATACATATAACTATGTAGTCTTCTACCTAGTTCACAAAGATCGTCGAGTTAGCAGATAAAATTTCTGTTAACAGATATTCTTAAACAACATATAACTATGTGTGATTGCAGTTAACATTCCTGTTATCGTATAAATTTATTGTCCTAGTAGAGTTAATAAAAAATTAAAATAAATAAATAATAATTAAATATTATTTAGAAATATATATAATAATATATAAAGAATAAGTTTGACAAGGTTAGTTTGGTATTAATCCTTAGACCATATTATTTGTTGAATTACAAGAATGTTATGCTAGTTAGTATATTAGTTACAAGAATGTTATGCTAGTTAGTATATTAGTTACAAGAATGTTATCTACCTAATTTTCCCATAATTTAATACTATTTCTTTTCCTTTTTCTTTCTATCAAAATGGTCTGTCCTTGACTTGTTCTTAATTACAAAGTGAATAGAAAGTTTCATCTTTATTTTACTCCTGGCACAATAATTGAACACTTTTACATAAATTAATAAAAAAAAATTCACAGAGACATTACTTCATAGATTTACAGAGTATAAAAACATGTTCTGCTCACACAGCTTCTTCTATTTATAGAAATATACAAGTGGTTATTGATACTAGAACTAGAGTAAAAGGTATTGAAAGATCACCATGGAACAAAACGGTCCATGAGAAGGCAAACAGTAAGCTCAGACATAGCTTCATCTTTCTCTCCTTTCTTTTGTTTAAGTCCTCTTTCTTCTTCTGATCCTTGTTGTTGTTGGTTGGACACAACAGATGTTGACTGCTTCCTTTGCTGCATCAATGGGTTTCTTGGGTTTATCTTCTCACCCACCTTTTTCATCTCTCCAACCCAAAGCTCCATAGCTTTTGCCATCTCTTCTTCTTTTTACTTCTTGATCTTTTTATTTGAATGTAATAATGAAGGAGAGAGACGCATGATGAGCTTTAAGTAGAGAATGAAAAAGGGGCTTTTTGGTCTTTTTGACTTACAAAACCATTTGTTAGTTTGATTGTTTTTTCTTTTCCATGTGTATATTGTTCTGTTCTGGAAGACGGACCTTTTGTAACTGTGGGGTTCACACGTTTGGACCGTCCACTAATAATAGACTACTTGTCTTTTTGGTATATGTAATACTCAGTTTTTAAATGGCTGACTAATAATATCTCTTTTGTCCTCTGACTTTTCCAAGTTCTCCAAGTTACAAAATTAATTGTTTGTTGATATATTCGCAAAACCGACCTTAGCTCAGTTGGTAGAGCGGAAGACTGTAGTTGTTTACAACAGATGATCTTTAGGTCGCTGGTTCGATTCCGGCAGGTCGGATTTTTGTTTTCTGTTTATAACAACTCACAAGGGTAAAATTGGAAATTGGATATTTGTAGGGGACGTGTTGTTAAGCTGTATTCTTTATCGGAAGGATATGGTCTGGCCCAATTTAATCTTAATGTCTGTATCTGATTCAACTTTTTTCCTCTCGAACCCCACTTGGCAAAAGAATAGTCATGTCTGAATTATTGTAATCCGAGTTGGATTGCTATGAATTTTCAACTCTTATTATCCATTTCTTCGTTGAACTTATACGTTTGTTTTATTCAATAATACATCTTCTATTGACAACTTGTTGAACCTGCAAACGTAATTTCATGAAACTGGATAGATGTGTCATTCCCCAATTGTTGAAACGTGATGATTCCAAATTATCAACTAATTAATATATTAATGAAGTGACAAGAGTTTTATCTGTGAACCAAACTGTACACATACTGAGGATTTTGAACCTTGACGTTGGTGCTGTTTCATCTGAAAGGTAAGGAGGAGCAACAGTAGATGATCTGAGCTCCATCCAAGACGATCCGAAAAGCTTAAAGTGCATCACTTATCATGACTGCGTGCTGTTGATGATTGCAACAAAACCTTGTAGGTTGTGTCTAGGTCGCACTGTAAGTGATGGTAACAGATGAATGATGGGAAGGTAATTTTAACAGCCAAAATAAAACTGATTAAGCAAGCTTTTTCTATAACAAATAGCCATTAAATCGATCTATCTCTCAAGTTTTAAAGATCATACCTTGATAAGACAGCCATGATATTGAATTCCCTTTGGAGACCTTCCAGTTCAAAAATTTTGGGACCGCTTTCTAACCATCAATGATGACTAGTTGAGTGCAACTTCATGAGATACCAAATGTGTCTGATGTGGCCTCCTTCTTAGTCTTGTAAAGCGCCCTGTTGGTCAAAGCTTCTGTCTGATTTTCAGTCATTTATCTAAATCCATGGAGTCCAACCTTCATACATGTTGCAGAGGTTATCAACGCTTGTGGCCTGCTTGATTAGGTAGTCCACCTGCTCTGGAATGCTAACCTCCCTATACAAATGATTATAAGACTTCTTGATGCGACTTTTGCGTTACTTTTATTTACGTTTATTGGGAAGTAAATTATCGACATGTACCTGTTGTCAGCAATGCTTCGACCATCTATTTTCATCTCCATGCACTTGAGGACTGACAATGCATAAGCATTTTTACCTGCATGTAGCATTACGAGAAGTTGCCTTAGATCTTTAGATTTGAAATTTCAACTGTACATTCACATGAAACCATGTATGCACAATGATCACTGCAAGTACGTTAGATCTGGTACTTGCAGGGTTGGAAAATAAGAACAGCGAATACTCGAAATACAAAGATTACACTAAATTCCCATCACTCAATTTTGCTTGTAGTTTAGACATAACGAAACTTTAAGCTGTAACTGAAAGACTAATCTTCCAGCAAATTGGAACAATGGGAAATTGAGTGTGTTTTCCATAAGTTTCATAGTGATATAAAGAAAGAGAAAGGAAAAAGGTTGACTGTAAGCATTTGGATATATGGACTAACCTCTTGTAACTCGAGTCTGCGTCTGTGTTGGAAGAGAAGACTTATCACTTCGAACCTCAATTTTACCCTTCATAGGTTCTTTGCTCCCAGATTTGAGATCTGGACTCTCTACCAAAGGCTGTGAGACATCGTCGGCTGTAACTTCTACAGCTACATCTTCTGCTGCTAACTTGAACTCCGTCATTTCACCTTGTTCGTCATCCAAAGCTTTTGGGAGACAATCATCATTACTTACTATCACTGCCTCTGCTGATACTTGTTGATCAGCGTCTGAGATGTCATCAGAATTGGACTGTGACGATGGAGTTGAAGACTTAAAAGCACTGGCCTCTTCTTCATTCATTTCGGTTTGTTCTAGCAGTTCAGTTGACTTGTTGATATTAGCAGGACTGCTTGCTTCAGTGAAGGTTATGTTCGACTCTGATCCACTACTGTACACGCTGTCGGGAGAAGACATCCATCCCTTATCCTCTAGAGAGAAGCCAGAAATACTCAAAAGAGCTTGTGAGCTCCTACTGACAGATTCCAAATGGTTCTCTTCCCTAAGTTCATCCAGTTTAAAGTCATCGTCAGTGAGGTCAGCTCCCGAGTAAGCACTTTCTTGTGATTTTGTTTCCTCGCCCTCTCCCAGTTCTTCTAGAGCCTGAATAAAGTTCAGCCGATATGAGGCAGTAAAATTCAAACCTAATTGAGATGATCAATCTGATGATAAATTGCTTACTTTGTTTAGGTTGCGAGCATGTACACTTGCAATTTGTGCGAGCCTAGTTAGCATTGAGTATAGACCTTTCACCGAATATACAGTCGATGGTACCAAAAGCCTAAGGTTCTGATAACTTTCTCTAATTTTTGCACCATAAGATTGATATATAGCTTGTCCATGAATGGAAGAAACTTCAATATTTGTCTCGCTTTCCGTGGTCATAGCTTCAGCAATAAGGGCAACATCCTTTGACAAAGCTGAGTCTAGCGGAATAAGGATTGTATTAGCCTGTTCATACATTCACGCAATCAGCCACTGATTTCTGATTTACAAGAATAAATCAAAAACAAAATCGTGTGGGAATGGCCAACGAATTCAAAATGATCTAATACAGCTCAATTATAAAGATAACAAGACTAAAGCCATAAGTGCTCAAGTGCAAGATGTACAAACCTTTGAAAGATCATCCATGAGAGAACGATGCAAAGTAGATGCCTCCTTTCCCAAACTATGAACATCATGCAGATCCTCTGTTATTGCAAGAACCTACAATTTATCAAACACAACAAAATATCACATACCCCACATAACGCCAAGGAATTCATAAGATCCACAATATAGATAGCCAATGGCATTTAAGTTTTCCAGAATAAAACGTCAGAATTCTCTTTGTAAGCAGGAGAATGTAGCTATACGTTAAATTTTCAAAGTAAAAGCTTTCAGTAGTATCCTAGTAACTATATATGAAGATAAACCAGGCAGTCGAAAGAATTGGTGCTATAATATGCTTCCATAGGAGTACCTCTTCAAGCATTGCACCAGTTTCGGTTGTCAAAGCAGTGTGGCCTCTTGATACCCGGCTAAAAGAAGATAATGCAACACTAACTTCATATGTGCAGTCTCTCATTGAGAGAATAGTATTTTGCAAATCACCTGTAATTTAAAAAAATATCATATTTGTTATACGAAACAACAATACTTTAATATCCACCAACAAAACAAAGAATAAAGTATGGATGTGTTTGGAAAAGAACGAGATTGTAGTAAAGCAAAAGAAATATCTAGAAAAGGGTATTCTAGCCTATTAGGATATAAATCTAACCTGAAGCTGATGTTGCTTTTAGGGAAGCAATCGAGAGCTCATTTGTGGCAGAATATAGGCCAGTCGAGGCAGCTTCCAAGTTGCTTTGTGCAAGCTTCCATTCTTGTTCGATATCTAAAATAGTACAGGCAGCAATGCAATTATTAATTTATAAACCGTTTTACAACGGAAGATGTAGGACATGTGTATTTTTTTCTGTCTATCAACATGATGCAAGCACTTACGTGTGAAGGATTGATAGGTGACCTCCAGTCGGGCAACTAAGTTCATATAAGTTGTCTGCCATGCCCTAGAGTCCCCCCTGAACCTTGCATCCCCATCAAGAGCCTCATGTGGGTTTTGGAAAATCCCATCTCTTGATGCTTCAAACTCCAGTAGTGATATGCAGATTTTGGCGATGTTTGATGCCTTCTCTCTTGCTTCCCAAAGCAACTGCCGGCGTCTCAACAAATGGTCATGAAATTCAGAAGGAATTCCAGACATTTTGGCTGAAGAAGTTCCAGCTGAAACAGAACTAGGTCCACCGCATGCCCACCCCATTGCTCTCTCTAACTGTCCTTCTGCTGCGAGTGAGTTTTGTTCACAAGCTTGTAGTCTTTCTATCGACCTAGTGATTTGGGGGATAATGGAACGTAAAGTTTCCAGCAACTTGGGTCTTTTGAGGTCTAAGGAAATAGGATGTAAATTATCATCACTGGCAAATAATTGTTGCAATGTAGTTCTAATATTTTGTGAAGGGGTTAATGTGTCGTCATTCATCCATTCCATTTGGACAATGTCCAGGCTTGTCCGGCGAAGAGCATCACGTACTTCCTTAACTTGTTTTTTCATACGAGAGGCTGCTGATTTTGCTTCATGAGCAGTTTCGCGAACATTGCAATATTCCTCAAGCATTGTATGGACTTGTTTAAAATGAGTATAGTCTGGTTTGCATTGATCCCTTCTAACACTGCTTTCCTCTGAGAAGGGTTTCAAACCCTCATTTTCTTTATCCAGCTGACATAAAAATGCAGGAGCAAAACTTCCTGCCAGGTAACAATCTACTCGTTCTTGAAGTTGGAATTCAAACTTTTTCTTCATAAAGAGAATTAGCTGCTCAAATCCTAATGTCTGATCTACAGACGGGGAAGCATCATGGATGCATGAATCAAGGAAGGAATCTATGATACCTACCTTCCAGATGAAGAAGGAATGATCCTTAAGCAAGCCTCTGAAACGCCATATGTTCTCAGATAGTGATTGCCCGCAGCTCAGGATATCCCCAAAAGCAGGGATCGAATCTGACATCGAGTCAGCTGAGCTTCTTAAGGAGGATAGTATTTTATCTAGCTCTTCCAATTCACTGAAGGGCTTAACTAGTTCAACCAATATCCTTGAACTTCCGAGATCATTGGGATTCCTGCACTCATCTGCATTAGTGAGCAGCTGAAACTGTTTCTCAGCTGAGACAAGAGCACTTTTAACTTGCGCTTCTTTCTTTATGAGCGAAGATATTCGGAACTCCCTCTGACCCCACGATTGATGAAGCTGGTCCAGCTGTGCCCGGAAAGCCTCTTCTTGAGCTGCAAATTCCTCTGCCTCTTCCCAGGATAAATGCTCCCTGCTTTTCAATGCTGCTTTTTCAAGAGCTAGCTGCCCCTCAGTAATATGGCTAACCTTTTTGAAGTAGTTTTGCTCAAGTTCAACCAACGAATCTCTTTCCACCTTAATTTCTATGAGGTGCTCCAATGCAGTATCTATGGATCCACGGATTTGTGAAATCATTCCAAAGGCATCCATTAGATCTGAATTGCAGAACAAGTAAGTTTTTAAAACATCTGGTACAACAACTTCTGTCATTTGTGCAACTAGTGCCTCAGATGTAAGCAAGGTTCTGTGAAAGATCAAAGCCCAGTTCTCCTTAACACGGTGAGTAGACCCAGTCAAGCTTTCTTCTGCAGTAGAAATCTCCTGATCAACATAATATTTTACCTCATGAAGAAAGTCCACCATTATCATACACATCTCTACCTGCGCCTCCAAATTAGAGCTTAGACTCCTAGACTCAGATACAAAGCTTTCGTTTCTTTCCCTTCTTTCCATTGAAGCATTCAAGATATAATGCACTTTTTCCTTGATTTGATCATAGAGTGAACTGATCGATGTGTGCAACACAGCTAATGCCTTCGACGTTTTCTTTCCAGAATTCTGAAGGTTTACTCCTGCGGTTGCCTCATATTTTTCAGAAAAACCAGCATTGGTGTTATCCACAAGTCCTGGAGACTGCATATAATTAATCAAACCATAGAAAAGACGATCCTTGGCCTTGGATTCAGGCCCCATCCCAATTGAGGCAGCCAGATCTGCATATTCGTCCTCCATCTTCTTTACATCATATGTATACTTTTCCACCTTAAGACACAGATCATCGTAACAGTTCCTGACAGAATGAAAGTCACCCCCCTGTATTTTTGCCAATTGGTCACCTGCCTGTCTTTTGGCGGCAGACAGGATGTCTGTAGACAGAGCATGTGCAGCTACCTGCAAGACTTGCATCCAATCATATACCCGGCTTGTTCTATGGTAGTTAAGAGGTAAAATTCTTTGCAAAGCCAGAGAATATGTTTGAAGTGAAGTCAAAGCAGAGGAGAGGCTGTTACTGAGGTCGTTAATAAGAAGGGAAATTTCTGTGTCAATATCATTGCATTGTGCTTGTGTTGGCTCCGGAACTATAGTAAGTGGTACTCCAGCAACTAGAACGGCAGATGTCAAGGATAGAGAACCCAATATGTCCGTCAGCAATGTAGGAGCAGTAATTTCAGGAATCACATTTCTTCGTAAGGCACCAATGATCCTTCCATGCTGCTCCATCCAAACTGCAGTTTCTTGAGCTTTTTCAGAGACCAAAGCTTTTGCTTGAGAAAATTCTTGAGCTAGAATCTCAAAAGAAGCGCGAATCTTTTCTGAATTACAAGCTGCTTCTGCAACTGTTGTCTTTGTAGATGTCTCACGAAGAATAAGTCTTGACTTTTCTTGATCAGCTTGAAGATAAACAGATGACGCAATCTCATATTGATTCAGAACCTTGGAAAACCGCTGAAAAAAAAATCCTTACCATTAGTAAGCTGACAATCAGGTCGATATTTTTTATTGATAGACACTGAAAGAAACCATCGTACCTCCAGGGACAATTCCACAGCTGGTAATGTAGCCAGCAAGAGATCATGGTGCTCCTGAAAAGAATAAAGTAAACCAGCAAGTTAGAATGCTATTTAATCACGCTTTACTACGTCAATTTTCATAGTACCTGGCACATAAGATTAAACCAGTCAGATTATAAATTCCTGGAGAAAGCTATTACTCTGAATTAAATACCAATAAATATAGTACAAAGATACAAGCAATAGAGATTATGCATTCACCATAAATGTCATAGATTACACGGAAAAAGGTAGGATGTAATGATGCAATGATTGTTACCTGCAACCTAACCCGGATTTCTTGCACTCTTGATGAAAACAAACTCAAGCTAACAGCGACCTCCATATCTTTTCTTTCCTCACCACCAATGGCAGCATCATCATGGAAATTTTCTCGGGTCCACTCAACAAGTGGGTCCCAAACAAAAACTTCCATCAACATCAACAGTATGTCCTTGTTTTTCCTTAGAATACCAAGAACCGCTTCACAGTTTGCTCTAAATGTGCCTTCAACACTTGTCAAACCTAACGCAGCTTCCATTGTCTGAGTTAGCCGAAATGGTACTATCTCAGGAACTTTAAGCCTTTGCCCTTTATCAAAACAGACATTGTAATCTATATGCACCACGTCCCCAGTGCAAAAATCCATGAGAATGTTATCCAAATGCCTGTCCCCGAGGCCGATCATGTGACCAACTATGCTCATAGCTGCCACACTACCAGAGTACCTGCAAATCAAGAATGAAGTATACTCTCAACTTTCTTTTCAATTTACCAAAACAACTGAAGTTCATATGTGATGGTATCATATATTACAGCAGCATATGAAATCATGTAACTAAAACAGCATATCTGATCTATTATAGCCACTTTCAGAGAATTTAATCGGAAACTTTTGTACCTCGCAATGAAGGTACAGTTAAAAGGCAGTCAGAAAACGTTGTCAAAACAACCTAACGTTCTCAAAAAATTCACTATTTGTAGGAGATATATTGCATTTACAAAAATAGTGATCATTTCATACCTTTATAAGTTAAGAGAAAAATTGTTTTTATATCTAGTTCAATTAGTCAGGAAATGGCATGCTGCTGCTTTCAAAAGTCTCCCAGGTAAATAGTTAAGAAAGTCAAGTGTCATGTAAATTTTTCGAAATACCTTTTAAACTTCGTTGTGAAGGCTTTGAACCCTTCACTAGCACACCACAGTTCTTGGTGCAGTAGCTGTTTTGGCACCTCATTCATAAGATCCAATAGTACTTTACGTTTAACATCATGAGGCCAGTCTCTTCGTGAAATCACTCTTCTAATACCTTTTTCCTTGAGGGCTGGGATTATTTTCCCATAAAACATATCACTTGGTCGAGGAACAGGTGGTAGATCTGGATTTTTTGCATTACCCGGAGCTGATGGCGGCATTTGGGCAAGCTTGACACGTGTCTGCCAAGACCTGAATATGCTATATATGCTTATAACGTTGTCAACCCACTGAATTAGACCAGCTCTACCACTAATAGGAGTGACTGAATAATAGCGAATGCCAATAGTACCACCATCTGTTGCTCGAGAGGAGCAGAAGAAACTGTTAATTGCCTGAAGCAATTGCATAATTCTAGCGTCCAGGCGCAAATCTTCCCTGCCTTTTAAAAGATAAATATATTTCTTTCCATCTGAGCCAAACATTACAAGCTTTTTCGGTCGTGTCTTGGTTGGAAGGATAGTCACATGATCTGAAAGAGAGGAAATCGTGACTATTCCATGAAGTGATGTGTTGAAGCCATTGTCAGATTCAGACAAGGGGGACTGCTTCTCCAGACCAGGCATTGGAATATTAAAGGATGATAACAAAGACATACTAGGAGCAACTTCCTTTAAAGATATTGATGACTTTTTTTGATGAGAAGCCAAAGACGCAGCAATACTGTCAAATGGACGCCACACCTCCCCTAGAGCAGTAGGCGAGGGAGGTGTTTTGAATGTTAAGATTGCTGATTTAATACGTTCTATATACTCCTCATAGAACCAAACTTCATGAGGTGTTTCAGGCTTCCTAGAGGTTGATGCCAAGCGACGTTCCATTGCAACAACAATAGGGGCCATCATGGCAGAATATTTTGCAGCATTTATCTTGTTCTTCTCACTCTGGCTCAGAGTTACATTTTCAGAAACACGAGCGGCTTCTTCTTTCAGCAAGTTTATTCGCCTCATTACATCTGGAAAAGAAGTTAGAATCAAATTTACTTTCCTCACATTCTTAACAAAGTGAATTCGAAACAATATGAGAAATTAAATAAAACATAAGATCAGAGCTTCGGTTTACTTTTCAATATATAACCCACAAAAATCCCTAACAAAATAACATCTTCAGTTCTTTATATTATGTTCACCATTCACAAATATGATAAGGTTTCTTGGAATGATTGTGATAAAACCCTCCTCAGTTCTTTTACTGAACCAACATTACCTTCAAATAATTTGTTTTAGGTTAGTTTCCCGAATCTTAGTCCTAATACGCAACCTAAAATGTAACTGACTACCAAAATCTATCCATCTGTACATTATGTTGCTTCCTCATCGTACCACTGATACTCTAACCGACTCGTTAAAATTTCTGAGCTGACGCAATATTCATGATCTTGTGTATTTAGCCTGTTCTAGATATAATGGACAATATATCACATGTAAAGATGCCAACTAATCGACTTCATACTGAAAGGTCACCTATATACGAGAAGCTAAGGGTCCAAATCACATGATAAAGAAATGTATTTGTAATCAACCGTGAGTTAGCTTCCATTGCTCTAGCTAAAACTCATAAACTACATAGTTAGTTACCCATGTGGAGATCTTGCAGTGTGCTGAGCCACAGTTCCTCCCAAAGGACAGTCACATTTCCAAGCTCATTGATCATAAGCTGCACATCCTGGATTAATCTTGGATATAGTTCAGTCTGCATAGGAACATCACAAAACACATGTCATTTGACGCAGTCCTACGATATAAGTTAGACAGAGTTGATAACAGTCTGGCAGTCTGCTCAGAGGAAAAAATATAAAATCAAACATTTAGTAAATGAAAAATCTACATGGCCTCAGAAAAATGTTAACGACTTATGATGTTAAAATCTCTTTTTTTTTTTTTAAGGAGTAAAAAATCACCACGGTTTTCGTGCATTTGATCAGGAAATTCTATCATACAAAATCTGGTAGCTGTAGCCATGCAATTTGTCAGCCTGTTTGTTATGCAGCATTCAGACTGAAAACTAGGACCAATTTATACTTGAATGAAGTTTAGTAAACATATATTACCAGAGAGGCCTTTACGTGCAACAGCTCTTCAGAAGGCCTTGTATCACAAGCATTCACGTCAACAAGTGTTGGATACACAATAGACCAAGGACACAACTTCGACAACATTATCAATAAGCCTTCTATTTCTTTTCGTACAACCTCCTCAGGGTGAGAGCTCAACCGAGCAAAAAGCTGAGGTGTCACTTCCTATGGAAAATTGTTATCAAAGACATTAGAATTTGGAGTCAATCCAAGAAAACAAATAAGGGCGAGCTATTCACCTGCCAAGGCTCCAAGGGAACCATTGAAAGAGCATGTCTCAGTGTATCTTTTAACTCCACTCCATAATTCAGGAGGATGTGCAAAATATACAGCGTTGATCTTAACGTATGGCTACTGGTTTTTTTATTCATTGGATCATAGTTTACACCTGTAAACTCACTAGTGTACAGATTTTTTGATGAATAGCGAAGGTAATGTGTGAAACCAAGTGCAGAATGCCCATAGAGCGATACCCTTCTTTTTCTCAGTGACCAACAAATTTCAATCAGTGTGTTAACTATGGGTGCTATATCAAAACTTTCCACTTTTTTGTTTCCACATGGCAATAAATCTGTTAATTGAGAAGCTAGATGAACAGCGATACTATCCCAGCCACAATCTTCTGCAGCAGGAGTTGCAGCAGCATTTTCTATCGTTTCAATTACTTGCTGCTGCAACACTATTATGTTCTTTCTCTCTTCTGAATGGTCTGAAAAGATACCATCTTGCCCAGTGTTAGTGAGATCCTTGCAATCATCCTTCTGAATAACCTGCATAATAGTGTACTCCACGGATTTAGCCTCATCTTCAGTCAAGTGAAACCTGGCAGGTTCGAGCTCTTGAGCAAGGATGCGTGAGAAAAAGGGTGCATGGAGGGTGGACTCATCAGATTTGTAGAAACACTCTGTTGCCTGATGAAAGCACCAAGAAGCATATGAAATCCATGATTTTCCCATTGCAGAACAAAGTTGGGTGGACAATTTTGTAACCGTCCCAATCATTTCTTCACTGATAGCCTTTATGCTTGGTTTTAAGCACTTGTATGATAGAGGGTTGCTGCTTACAGGTGAAGGAATCTCAGTTTTGTTAAAATCTGCTAACATCTGAAGGATGATATTTTCCGAATCCAGACAAATACCATCCCCTTTAAGCCAAGTTGCAAGTTTTAAACATGCTTTTGCTTTTAAAAAGGCCACACCAGCATCCAAACATACTGGCTCTAAAGCAGTTACCTCTGGCTGTACAAAGGACCAAAGATCAACCACAGCATGATGAATTTTATTTTCTGCATACAGTAGCAAGGGCCCTTGGTACTGCAGATTTGATATCAGAAAGTCACGCAACTTAACCTCAGGGCAACTGGATACATGATCATTCAGATAGTCTTTAAGATAATTTGCCAGCAAGAAATTTCCTTGCTTGCGGGCAAATCCAAACAAGTCCATACATAGCTTCAAAGTAACCCAGGAAGTCGGCAAAATTGTCCGATAAATTCTTAATACTTTTAACCAAGGGCTGCAATCACGATGAACTCTATTGATCATAGACTGGAGCGACCAGATGCAAGAGTTTAACATCACATTACTGTGTTTCTTATTAGGTTCACTGTCTCTCAGCTGCTGACTCTCTTCAAAAGCAAAAAGACAATGCAACTGTGTGGCATATGGTGCCGTCTCAGATAATCCGTCAAATGACAGAGCCAGTGAAGTTTCATCTAGCATTGATCGGGCCTTCTGTAAGGCCTCTGGAACCTTTTGGGCATTTCCTTCAGCTTGTAAAAGCATTGCCTGCAAAAGCATCTGTTCACTTCTTTGCAAGGCTAGCTTTGGATCAAGTGACAGGTCAGCACTAGTTTTCGGCGTTAAATCAAGACACGCCCATGCAGCCTGAATATCACCTTCATCAAAACGTGCCCAAGCCTGTATTGCATTAATATCATTTCCAGCAGCAGTCAAAGAACCTGAAAAGCTTTTGCCTGCATGTCTTCCACGTAGCACCTGCAACTCTAAAAGCCAGGACTCTAGGGATTTCCAATCAGATAAAGAAGTATAACTTTCAATTATACGTTCAATCACAAATTGAATGTTATCAGAACTCATAGAGCTCAGACAATCCTCTTCCTCTAATAAATGAGCATAATATGCAGCTGCTTTCTCATATTGTCCTTCTGACTGATAAATCAACCCTGTGATCCATGGAAAGAGCGCCAATTCAACACTGTTCTTCTGAAAGTTGCTTTCTTCTGCAACCAAAGGCGCTAAATTCACTGAAACCCATTTGTGAACTCCAAGCAGAGCATGTGTATCATGATTCTGACACAAAGCCAATGACATATGTCGTAAAATCCTTGAGATATCTGGAGATATCCGAGCCTCAGTACTTTGAGCATTGTCGAAAGCCTGCATTTTGGACTTTTCTTTCTTCATCAAAGTTGCAAGATCTTCAAGCCGCAATGTGCAATACTCAACCGTGGCATCGTGAGACTGAAGAGATATACCAGCCTTCATCATTGGTTCGGATATACGAGAAAACCATTCTTCACAGACTTTCCGGTTAGCTCGGAAAAACAAGACACTTTGTGGGAGCGCTGAAGATAAAACAGCAGTCCCCTCATAAGCATTGTACACATTTTTTTTCAATGCCTCCACAAAATCCAACAATAACCTCATTGGTAACAGATGGGCACCAGAGGAGCCTACAATATTTAGGGTTCCATCAGTTTGCTCACTATTAACCTGCAGCACAGTTGTGATGTCCAAAAGCATTCGCTCTAGGGCTGCAAAAGTTTGAGCAGGACCACCAAAGTTAGTACGGAGACGTGTACTAACACAAAACCTGGCTGCTTCATGCACAGCCCACCAAGCGCCTGCCAGGTTATTTGCCAAGCAGATTCTCTCAATCGAGCTTTTCTCAGCTTTTATTGCCAAAAAACCTTTCTGAATCAGGTTTTCATCAGGATGCCCAGGACCAGTATCCTTTAATCCCCGAAAAGCATAAATAAGCCCTTGGATCCAAGAAGCAAACGGAACTTTCCACCTCTGGGAAACATAATTTAAGACAGACACAAGTTGCTGCGAGTGAAAATGTTGGTCTAGTTGCTTCAGTGCAAAGACTTGTTTCCAGTGCAAGTAACTATTTTCAAGCATAACAACTTGGGGCCTAAGAGCCATATATTCTACCTCACTGGGCATGCCACAAGTGTACTGGGTAGCTGGCAAAAGATGGGTAAGTAACCTAATGAATACATTCCTTATACTTGTATCTGGATCTCCAAGCTTTTCAAGGAGGATTTCAGCCAGGGAGTAAAAATGAATTGGGTGTATCAGTTTTACCTCCAGAAGTAGCTCTAACGCAATTGCAGACTGACTCCTCACTTTCGGTTCACTATCAAATGCAGCATCTAAAACCACCATAATTATATCTCTAACTGCAACAGCATATGGAAATGTTCCACAGAAGTAGGTATCTATATATAAATTCGTTGATACTGCAATTAGGCTCTCACACAACTTTTGAATCCATTCAAGTGACACTAGCTTCAGAGGAAGAGGTGATGAAAAACTTAGAGCCTTAACCATTGTTATACTGTATTTTTTTAGATGTTCAATCACCATCGTAAAAAATGTAGAGTTGAATGGTGACTTTTGTTGATTTGTTTCTGGAAGAACCTTGATCTCAGGCTGCATTAGTACTGAACACCTGCTAAGGAGCTCAACTGTAGCCAAATACTGTAACACCCTCATGACACTGACTTGCAACTCCAAACAGGCATCAATTGCTTGCTCAAAAGGATTCAGCTTTTCAACAAAAAAGGAAACTAACTTCTCAGACCTCTTAAGATACAACACAGCTAGTTCGGGTAGGTCACTCAAATTTTTTTTCCCTCCAAGAGAAACACAGGAAAGAAGAACTTTCATATCAAAGTTAATTATAGCCAAAAGTTCATTTTTAGAAAAGGTTTCATTGGGTGTAACAGTTTTAATTGTGTTTTGGTGTCCCGATGAGTCCCAAAGCACAGACTTCAAATACTCAAGTTCTTTCATCAACGATTCCGTCGCATATTGAACAACTTCTTCACTCTCATGTTGAAGCAAGAATATGTATGTGGCAGAAGAGCCTGATGTAATTAAATGATTTGGGTGCAATCGCAACTGAGATATTGGGGATTCAAAGCGAAGCAACTGCAGCACACAGGATGAGGGAAGGCCTCGCTTTTGTAGGGAAAGTAACTGGAGATTAGTTTTCAAGGTCCCATGGATCTGAAAAGTTGTCATCTTCCCATGAACTGCAGAGTTCATGGTATCAATCTGGTCTAAGCTCTGGAATAACATTTCAAGAGAAGGAGAATAATACATTGAAAACTTTTCTCGCAGAATTTCGGCCATAAGGGTCAAGCATTTCCATAGATGTTCAATCCACTTTGACCATCCAAACCTCAGCCCCATTCTAGATAGACAACCCAACAACCGGGGAACCATTTTTCTCAGAGGTTCGTCCATCTTATCAAGCTGATTGTTCTCTAACAATCCAGAAGCAGTGGACCGCAAGATTGCTAAGAAACAAGAAAGTAAGGCAAGCAGTCTGTGAAACTGTTCAGGGGTTCCTTGACTACCATCACTAAGCAAGACATCCATGTCACCCAGAAACTTCGATAGCAACCCAACTGAGAAGTCTAAATTATTTACCCAATGTTTCTGGAAGTGCAAAAAGCTATCCATGACAATCTGTCTGTCAGAGTCAGCATGGTCTTGTACTAACGCCCAACCAAGCAACATATCAACAATATCAAGAAAATGAGGATGGAAAATAAAAGAAAACTTCGAAGAGATTAACGAAAGAACACCCAAAACCTGATTCAACAAAGGGACAGAAGTTCTCTCATCTTCAAGAAGTCCTTTGCACGCATTAAGTATAGGCAAAACATACCTATCTATCCCATTAACATCTCCAACGGATACAAACTCCCTAATACCTTCGACTGCAAGTACCGTACTCCCATCTCGAACACTAACATGCCTAAGCAACGGCAAAGCCCAATTTATAAAACGATCAACAAGACTCCCTAGCATCACATGATTTTGTCTTCCACTAGATTCTACAGGAATAGAGCACACAACAGCACAAAGAGCACCATATGCAGACATACTAGCCTGCCTCACATCATAAGACCTGCACCCAAAGCAAATATCAACTTCAATACATTAACTCAAACTCAAGATAGGTCCCAATAAACCCTATATCACGCATCAATGTCACCGGCATAAGAATGAACAGTATGGAAATTGTGATTCAGAGATGAAACAGTAGAGATAAATTACTTGTCGGAGAGAAGCTGCCATAGACCAGACGATAGAAACGAAGCTGAATGAGCGATTAGGAGCGAATTAGGAGGATACTTAATTGCTCTGTGGAGCGACTTCAAGGAATTGAGACGCCCCGAATCCAGATTCTCCAATTTACCATCTCTTTGTCCCGTTGAAAGTACCGGAACTGACACATTGCTATCTACCGTCGACGAAGCGACGGATTCCGGTGAAGAAGAAGGAGTAAGCGTGGACGGTAGAGAAGAAGCGGAACCGTCAGTTGGTATAGCCGCCGAGAGCAGCGAAATCAGTTGCTGCTGCTGATGATGAAAGCTTTGCATCATTCAGTCAATTAAAGCTTCAGACACGGTGGCGATTGCAACGGCGACGATGACGGTGGCCGGTTTGCATCTTTCTGTTTTTTTTTTCTTTTCTTTTTCCAAAAACTGTTTTGCTCGGTTTCTTATATTTGTGAGAACAAAAAAAAATATACAGACAAAATTGCGAATATGTAAATTAATTTGGGCTTAATTGAAATAAAAGGTATAATTCGAGATAGTTTAGTAATTATTCATAAAATTCGGGACTCGATGCAAAAATTATAATTATATATAACAGTCTTCGTCGGAGCTTTTACATACGTTTGCCCTAATTTTCCGACGGAGAAGAAGAGATTAGTCGAATTTCATCGGCGAGTATAAACGATGTCGTACGACGATGTAGAGATAGAGGATATGGAGTGGAACGAAGAGATTAAGGCATACACGTATCCTTGTCCTTGTGGCGATTTATTTCAGATTACTAAGGAAGATCTTCGGCTCGGTGAGGAGATCGCGTATTGTCCTAGTTGCTCTCTTTATATCACAGTTATCTACAATATGGAAGATTTTCAAACCGATACGAAGAAGAATAACGAACCTAAAACTAGCCAGCCTGTGGCTGTTGCTTGAGGTAAATTCTTACCTCTGATCGGATATTGAAGAGAGTGGATGTTTGATTCAGTGAATTAGGTCTTAGTCCATGAAAAGAAATATGAAACTGGCTCTATTGACATGGTTTTGTTATCTAAGGATTATGTGATTGTTGGATGTGATTGTTGGATGTGATTGTAATCTATATAATGCTTGAGCTGGTAGATTTGATTGTGAATTGCTTCATGCTTTAGCTGGAAAATACTTGAACTTAATCATTCTTGTGTTTTTGATCTTAGCTTTACTTTTGAGAGATGTATCAATTCAAGAAGCTCATAAGGATCCATCTCTAGTTAGATATACTGAATTTTGGAGGTCAAAAGTTTCAGAAAATTTTACTTTCTTTTTCTGGAATATAAGTTGCTCTTCTCAATTACTACTATTCGTTGGATGTTAGTAACATCAGAGTCTCAAAAATCGTTTGCTGAAAAGCAATATTAGTTTTCTCCTCAAGCTAGGATTGAAAACAATGTGAGCTTTTAGTTTCTTGTTAGAGAATGAAGTTTTTGCAACCAAATGATAAGAAGAGACCTTAAACCCAATTGCAGGGTTGCTTCCGGTGGTTTTTATAATTGCTTATGTGAGAATATGTTGCTTTTTTGCAGATTATCATAATATCATTAGAAGATTATTCAAGAACAACAGGAGATTATTCTGTTGTGCAGAAAGTTTTGAAAAGCTTATGAAAGCATGTCCTCACTATCCTTTAGAATAGGATTATTACATTAACCACACATATATAGAGAGAGAGTGATAAACAAGGAATTAGAGGTATTGTGTTGCTGGTCCTTTATGATTGATTATGAAAACAAAATTCTTGGTGTGTCTTCTTGCTCATTTTGATTCATTAAATTATTTCTGATCGGGTTTGGAAAAGGTTTGTATGGCTAAATTAGCTTCTCTTTTGACTATAAGACTGCTCTTATTTCGGAGATGCTTTATGCCCATTTTATATTTATGTTCAGGAACAAATTTGTATCCTTTCACCATTATTTAACAACATTACAAATAGAAAAAGTCTCAGTTTGATCAAGAAGAGACATAGTGACATAGATAACAAAAAATTCGATATTACAGAGACTTTGGTGAGATTATATTACGTCTCTTTAAAGGGACCAATGTAATCATTTATGTCCTGTTGGTGACAGTGTATGTATACGTTATACGAAAATCTGTAGAAAAACGATACTTCGGTTATACCAAATACTCTTTCTGTTAAATAAGAAAAGACTAATTTAGGAGACAGATCCATATTTACAGCCGAAACAACCGTTTGGTGTGTCTACACTCCATAATTTCATTTCTCCTTTTGAAAGATCGATTCTAAACCCAGAAAAAAAAAAAGTCACCCTAGAAACAATTATATTCTGATTCAAATTCATAAGATTGATCGAGAAATCGGTATATAAATTCTGGATTTAAAAGGTACGTTATCTATCAAAGCTTTCTTGGAGAAGAAGAAACAAAGTTACAAAGATCTTATTAGCTGAAAAATGGTGATTTCAACAATCTTAAGAAAGGCCACTAAAACCATGATGATGATGGTGATAACGACGTTGGTGATGGATGTTTTGGTAGGAGCATTGGATAATAACCCGGTGTACAGTCCATGTTCAGACACACAAATAAGCAAAGGAGATGGTTTCACCATTGGTGTTGCCATTTCCAGTAGGGAAGCTTTCTTCCTTGACCAAGTCCAGCTTTCCCCTTGCGATTCTCGTCTCGGTTTAGCAGCAAAAATGGCACAGCTCGCACTTTTTAGACCTAAAGTAGACGAGATCTCTCTTCTTTCCATCGACACAAGTAAGTTTAACCCGGTAAGTCTTTCTCTGTATATGTAATCTTGATGGGACACAAGTCACAATGATTGAAGAATCAAGCTTATTTGGGATATTGCTTGTGGAAAGAGTAAAGCAGGAGGATTCATGGTGGGATTCGCAGGGGCCAAATACGCAGCAAGATCGTATCCTGTGAAGGTCGCAGATGATAGCAACACCATCACATCTTTCACACTTGTAATGAATAACCCTAAACTCCTTCGTGAACAAGCGAACAATAAGTAGCACTGTATCTCTGATTCGGGAAACGTAATGCAGGTATTGGAGTTTCAGAAGGGAGTGCTGCAGAATCTGTTTTGGAAGAGCTTTGGATGCGATTCGTGCAAGGAAGGAACCTCTGCTACTTATGTGTGTCTGAATGGGACAGATTGTGCAGTTCCAACAACAAAGTGCAAGGCTAATGGAGGTGAAGCTAATTGCAACATAGGAATTCAGCTTGCGTTTTCAGGGACAGACAAAAACCTTGAGTCGTTGAACAGTTGGTACGAGGTAAGCAATCTGAGGCAGAATTCGCTTACTGACCTCTACGCAAACGCTGTAGATTCTCTGACTGGAGGACTTCTGTAAGAGAGACAAAGTGTAAAGCAGGTACAAAGTAATTGAGGTTCTTTGAACATTGATGTCTTCGCAATGATTTACAATAATGAAACAAATAATCTTTCGAAATTTGCAAACCATAACTACATTTCAATGGCTAATTTCCACACACAAGAGGTTATATATACAGAACCCTTTTGTCATTGTTGTATACAAAACCCTCACAGATTGATACTATAGCACTTGCTTTTATACACATAAAGAATATTAAGAGCCTCCCCCAAAGAAAACGAAAATCCCCAAGACTAAGAAACCGAAGAAAAACAAAAATTAACATAGAGAAAGACAAACTGGTTCAAGTCAAAACATTAGCTACCTCCTCCATATAAAGATGCGTTATTACTCTCACCGAGCAAGTGGATTCTCTCTTATGTCTCTTAGAAGACTTTGCAGCTCAGGGAATATTGACCGGAGTAGCAGGTCCAGTATCGCAAATGTGAGCTGCTTTATGCATACGTTTGACTGCGACCAATGATTAACGTGTCAGGTAATAGTCAGACCAATATAATGGATGATGCAAAAATCTAATTAAACACTTAACAGTGACACAGAAGAAGCCTAACCTGAGTGAAATAAAAGATGTCTCTCGCACATCTCCTGTACTGTTTATGCCCTACCAAGCTCACTAAGGCTGTTGGCGCGCCATCTGATCAAACACCAAGTGTTACTAGCTATGAGACTAAACTGACTCGATACATCAAATTGATTGGGTGCAGTAGATACTCACAGAAAAGGAATTTCTCGATTTCTTTAGCTCTTCGTGAAGCCTCAAGATGCTGTTCAAAAGAACTGGGTTTAGCCACCTTCATGCCACCAAGTTGGCCTGCCATTTGGAAAGTTTTTTCACTAGGGTCCATTGCATCTGATTCCTCTAGACTGTCATTCACTCTTGTGAAGAATACACCATTTGGCCAAAGAAGCTAGAGAAAATACACAAATAAGATTGTACGCAACAAAAAGAGAGAACACTCCACTAATACTATTATATGATCTGCCTTCTTACAACAATCAAAGTAAAGTAAGCATGTCCGGTGTAATGATTCCCTGAATGATCATGAACTTTTTTACTGGAATTATAATAGATCTCAACAAATGATCGAATGTGATGGCAGTCTCTCTAAGGGGATAGAGATAGGTGAAAATTCACTTGACTTTTAAAACGATCAGGGAAATACAATTCTTACATCTTGAGCCCAACGGATTCCTTGAGCAATTGTGTCCTCACTCCGCAGCCAACACACCTCCCTCAGGAGCAAGTCATCCACAGCATCTTCCATAACTAACTGTAATATTTGCTTTGATATCCAGAAAACTTGCCTCCTGCAGTGGTACACCACATTAAGATATTTGAAAATGCCAATTGATGAGCCACATAGTCAAATAGAATAGCATGATCTAGAAAAAACAAAATCAGAAAGAATAACTACTTTTACTCACCTTAACCAACCTCTTCTATTTAACTGAAACACCTTATCAACTAAGTTCAAAATTGGCACACTGACATTGGGCGGCATCCACTGGAATAAAAAGCAGAGGATAAGTATCACGCTATCCAAAAAAGATGCCAAAATAGTAGACTGACAATTTGAAATCTTTTTGAAGACATGTATCAGTAAGCATATGTCAATTTCAGGTGCGTGAAAGCCCATATGTGCAGTCATGAGAGATTTTAGCCAGGGAAACATATGCCAAATAACAAAGTCTAATCAATGGAAGCACCAGTAAAAGTATAGACTGCGCCAGGGAGACATAGGGAGGATATGGTGTACCTCGGGTGGCATGCCAGTAGGATTGTTAGCTAAAGCTGACAATGGATCAGCATGCTGCAAATCAGTGGACCCCCTTACTTCAGATTTTGTCCTAAAATCATTTTCCTTTCCTGAGGGCGAATTCTCACCCTCTCCAAGCCGTCTAACCACTCTCGGTGGAAAATACTTAGAGTCCAATTCATTATCTGAGTGCCACCCATTAGCTTCTGGATCGATTCGACCTTCCCCTTGGCTGTTTTCTCCAAATTTGTAGATGTCTTCAGTATCAGAAATGCTGCTGTGCATAGATTCAGTTGTGGTATCCTTAGAGAGCTGAGTGCTTATTTCATGAACACTCCAGGAGAGGTGGCGGGCAGGGGGATGATTATTTTCTTCAAGTGGAGATCCTACAACCTTGCGCATTAGGCCATCTGAGACCCCTTTAAACTGACGTACGATATCGTCCATGGCATCATCAACATTAACTGCTCAAATTCAAGAAAGAAAATTTGGTAAAACTGAAAAATTAAAAGAACCACATAATACAATAAACAGTTCTCTCTTCACACTAATCATTTTCTAAAAGTTCAGTTAATTAGTATAACAAGATGGATTACGATTTTTGTATAAAAGGAATAGAACCAAGGGCTGAATTACATATAAACCAACATGTTACAAAAACAGCAACGACATACCTGCAAGAGTTTTCATCACTGATGAAGACTTTCCAAAAGAATAATTCTATAAAATGAAAACGGCAGTCATTAGATCATCCACCTACATGACAATATTAGGTATCAAAATTTAGGGTGGCGCTTATTCAGATCCACACCTTAGAGGCTTCGCTTAGAAAATCCCAAACTTCATGCTGTTCAGCAACATTAGCTATAGACAGAAGATCCTGCAGAGAAGAAAAAATTTCCCTTCTAACAAATTTTTGATGGTAAATATGTTTTATATTGTTAAGGGGCTAAATAATACTTGTAGATACTTGTCCAGCTGAATACAGCGACGATGAACAAAAGCATCTTCGGTGCTTGATGAGAATATACGCTTGGGAGGCAACTGTAAATTGTAGTTCGGGATTTCTTTGAGTTGACGATGTAATCGCTCGAAATTACTGTATCTGAGGGAAGAAAATAAATAGTTTACAATCACGCTACAGCAATGTTGTGCCTTTACGAAGAAAATTAATATCAAAATCTAGTGATGTGAGCAATGGAATGATAAGAAAATAACCTTCTCTTAACAAACCAAGTTTTGTTTTCCACATCTGTCACAGCAATAGAATATACTGCAAATGATTTTGATCCAAGCTTCTCAAAATAAGCTCCAAGAACCTGCAGCCATACACAGACGTAAGAAATTGTCCTCTTAGACATACTAATAGTAAGCTAACAGCATAATAAATTGCAAAAAGCATGTCTATAACAGCAACAAAAATTAAGAAACCTTTTATAGATATCAAAATCCACAGATAATATCAAGACCAGAGCTTACTCGACATTTGAGCTTTAAATAGTGCTGACCCTCTTTGTGGAGAACAATGTTTGGGGATTTATTATCATTTCTGTCGTTATCATTGTATTTGATAAGGTCTGTGGTGTAAAACTCTGTGATTAGAGGTCCCTTACTGACTCCAAATAGTGACAGACTCGTCTCAGGATGTCGACTAAGATCTGATGTACTATTGGATCTCTTAAGCCTGTTTTTATTTCCATCTGAAAGATATTCCTTTCTAACATCAGCCTCATATACGTGGCACCCTCCTTCATAAGAACATGATTTACTAAAATCCTCGGCCATTTGTGCTTGTGACTGCTTATCAACGCTTACTTTGGGGGGCAATTGTGCCACTGCATTTTCTTTTGCTCCAGTAGAACTCTGATTTTTCTGTCTGGCATCAGTCGAATTACTATTCAAGGAACCCTTTTTCAGAGATTTTTTGTACTCTTTCTTCTGATAATTTCTTCCTTTCGTCCACATATTTTCAAGGTTTTCAGGAGTAAGAACCTCTGTTCTCCTTTGCGTTGCGACCTCTAGCCTCCGAGCCCAATCAGCAGACTGCTGTTGAATATGTGGCTCTGGGTGGCTTTCATCTATGTGTGGTGTTTTCTGCTCATTAACTTTTGTCAAATTCATATTTTTTGATTGATTATCAAAGGCTGACACTGGGGCAGAGTTGACATTCTGTTCTTCCCCTGTGAACTGCTCAAAGTTTCCCTCTTTAATAAGATTGATAACAATCTCAATCACCTCATTGATACGCCTGGGGTAGAAAAATATAAAATGTTTACTTTAGACAAACTGAAGGCAAAGTTTGGAGTATATGGCAAGCAGTGAATGTATCCCAAGTAAAGTAACTTCCATTAGATTTATTTATCTGCAACCATTCTTCTTGTAAATTAGATTTTAACAATAACATTCTGAATACAAAAGTTGTTCCTAGCTAACTTGCATTACACAGCTTGGTCAGGGAAAGACTGGAAGGTCGATTTTGATACCAAACATAAATTTCTGAAAGACAGAGATGGACAGAGAACTTACTCGGGGCATGCTAAACTCAAAAGAGGTTGAATTACCAAGCAAGTAACTATCTCTCTAGCTATCGTTCTAACAAGTGGGCACTGAGCTTCTCGTGGTCTGAGAACCACAGATAATATGCCAGCGACTATTTTCTGGAGAACCTGTTGGAAACCAAAGATCACATTTGTAAAGAGGGAGGGAAACTAAAAAGGCTAAATCATTTTCTCCTGAATATCACTCATACCTTGTACTCACTCTCAGATGAGACAAGTGCAGGATAGAGTTCCCCAGAAGCCATAAGATGGAATTTCAATCTTTCATCTCTCTCCTCAGATGACAACGTCTTCATAACATCAATACCTATAGCAGCTTGGTTTCTTCTAAATGTTTCCAAATGATCACCAATCAGATCAACTATATCCCTGCACAATAAGGCATTGATTTCATTATTAACCAATAAAGATCCATCTAGAATTGAGATTTTTGATGGTGGAATGCCAAAGAATTATATATATAAAAGACGAGGAAAAATGGACAGCACCTGGTTAGCAAGTCAACGATATTAATCTCTTTAACTCGTACTGAAATTTCACCAAGCGCATCCATGATTACTGCACGTATCAGTTCAGGGGCTTCTCTATCTGGTGTGATCAAAGAGTACCACAAATTTACCACGAAATCGTTAAGGATCTTGTCAATAAAATCATTTATTGCAGCTTCCACTACAGGAGAGTCGATTTTCTTCTTCCACCTTGGAGGAGGTGGGGTACCGGAAAGACGTGCATCATTCACAGATAACTGCTTCTTCTCGAGATAAGACAACTGACTTTGTCTTGGAGTTGGCGTAACTTTCCATCTGAACTCAATCTGATTTAATAGAATCCGCAGGCCACCAAGAATGAGAATTGCCATTGGCAAATTCATCCACATAGACTTACTTGTATCTGCATGAGAGCACACAAAAAAATTACCACAAGGCAAGAAACTAACAGGAATATACTCCAAACATACATTGTTACTAGAGACGCCATAAGATAAGAGTAACAACATGTAAATGGATTACTTGACTCAAAACATACAAAAACAAGAACATAGTAACTATTCACTCGTGTTTCAAAAAAAAAAGTAACTATTCACTCTAGAGTTCTAGACTGATTGCTTTAGTGCCGTCTTCATTCTAAGTATAGTGAATTGGTATTACAAACTGATCTTAAAGTCATCCAAAACGTGTAAATTAGCAGCTTCACGACATATCATGATATCAAACTGGAAATATAAGGAAAAGTGAATACATTACAGAATTTATTACCAAAAATAGGAAATCAGAAATGAAAATAAAAATAAAAATGCATGAACCGCCAAATCGAAGAGAAAGGGTTCAGAATTTACATACGGGTCAAGAAATAGGTAACAGAGAAGATGCACAAGCCCCACCATACGGTCCGTACTTTGGCCTCTTCGATCAGATCCTGTATAGTCTCCATCGCCTTCATCGTCGCTTTCTTTTCTTCTTTTCTTCTTAAAAGAAGAAAAAACACCGAAATTGGAGACCAATCCAGCGAAGCAACAAATCCAATCGTCACGAAATTCGATCCAATTTGAGCTTCTTACAAGCACAACAGAGATAATTTCAATATCCGGAAAACCCTAGCTACTGTGATGAAATCGAAATGCTAGAAATTCAACTGAAGCTGAGAAAATGATCGTTGAGATTTGAATCAACAGTGATGATCAAACATGTTGGATTCTTCGTTCCTCTACTTATCTGGATCTTTTTATTTTTGCGTGGAATCTTTTGTTTTTTCAGACTGCGAAGACATTTGCTCAAGGCATCGCATAATACGATGTCGTTTCCGTAAGAACAAATACGATATCGGTTCGGGGAGCAAGTACGAGGTCGTTTCTGTAAGAACTAATAACCCAATTGAAAATTATTGGGCCAAATGACCTTATGCTCCATGGACCTGGGTTTGTGTATGGAGTGATCGAGAAAACCCAAATGGGTTTTTCTTAATGATATTCTATACTTATCTCCCTGACCGTGACGTTTTTCGTATATATTGGCCTAGGGAAGCGATAACTAACCACTAGCGGACCTAGACGATTTTAAGCAGTTTAATGGTTTTTGAATAAATTATTTTTATATTTGATAAATTAACTATATAGTATAAATATAACAAATACTATCAATGTTTAGAATTAACCTTAGAATTCATATAATTATTTAACTTTTAGAATTTTTTAAAAGTTAAAACAAAAAATATACAAATTATTCTTTTTTGTTATCATATATATTTTCTTAAACTTTTATTTTTATTTTTTAAAATATAACCGTCTAAGCCACCTAATTACCGTTCCAACCGCTTAAATATTGTTTTAACCGTTTTGATATAGTAACTGTATAATCTATCCGATTATACTAAACTCTAATCGGATAGCATCGTCTAGAGAAAGAATTCATACCGCATTCAGCTATCTCGATTGAAATACCCATAAATGGTATTTTTCGTAGAAATAGTATTTTTGCGGAATTGATCGATCTCTTTCTCGAAACAAACTTTTGCCCAGCAGAATTATGAAAATCCACGAGAGGTACTGAAGCATTATGGCAAAGAAAAGTTTGATTTATAGGGAGAAGAAGAGGCAAAAATTAGAAAAAAAATATCATTTGATTCGTCGATCCTCAAAAAAGGAAATTGAGTCTTATTTTATAATGCAGAATCGATAACCTACGTATAAAGTAATAAGAATTCTTTGGATTTCAAGAAAAAAAGAAACAACTTTGCTGACAATTATCGATTTTTCATTGGTCAGAAGAATCCTCCGAATATTTTTGTCTTANATTTCAATGAATTAGATTCAAAAGAATCTTGACGTCCTAACTTTTAGCTCGATACAAAAAAGTATGTAGGTCTAAAAATTTTAGCCTATTCTCCTTTGGTAGTTCGACCGCGAAATTTTTTTCTGCATTGTATATTTCCGGAATATGAGTGTGTGACTTGTTAGAATNATTTTCTGCATTGTATATTTTCGGAATATGAGTGTGTGACTTGTTAGAATTGACCCTATGGATAGTACCGATTTTTTTAACACTGATATTATGTGAAGTATAATTAACGGCGACGTTAACGGTCAACGACAACGTTACTATATGCCAATTTTTAGATATTTATTTAAAATCTTATCTTAATATATACATAAAAATTAAATCAACGGCTTTATCTATGGGCCGTATTGATAAGTAAAATAATCATTTCAGTTTATAATCTTATCTAAAATGGAAATAATTATTTTTTTTGCTTTTTATCCAATTATCAATCACTATCATAGTAACTTTATTCATCTCTATAAAATAAAATATCTGAATCCTTATCCATTTCACTCCTCTCTGCTTCAGATAATTTCTAAAATATCTTCACTTCCTTTCTTCATCTTCCTCAGTTTTTTAGTTAAGTTTGATAATATTTTTCAGTAGAGATGATAAAGTCGGTTACTTTAAGGTCGTTTCATCTTCCTATAGACTTCAATGACACCAAATTCGTTGCACCGTCCTCTACATCTCCGGTGAGATCCTTCTCTGTGGTTCGGTGTTCAAGCACTAGAGACGTCCCTAAGCTTGAGCTCTTTAGCCGTGGAAAATTTGATCGTGTTCTTCAAGATCCACCATTAATTGAAAAAGCTGAAGCTGAACTCTCAGGTACATTAAAAGAGATCTTTACTTTTTCTGTGTAATCTCGTTGATGAATGTTTGATTATTTTTCCTGTGTTTTGAGTATTGTTTAGATCTCTGAGAGATTTGCTTTGTGATTTTGATTTCAGATTACTGTTCAACGCTTGAAGGTGATGACTCTTACAGTTGTTGGAGAGCTTACTTTGAACTCAAAGATCTCGAAGTAATTCTATGTATATATACTATACTTGATGTTTAGTAATTAGTGAGTTGAATGATTTACTTATTCATAACATCTTTTGTTGAATCTGTGATTACAGAGAGAGAAGCCAAAGGAAGAAGTTGAGAATCTAATCTTACAAACAGGTGGTGTGAAATCACTTATAGGATGTTTACATGGAGTTGCTTTAATGGAGAAAGACAACAAACCCAAGAATGGTTTAGAGGTAGCAGATAAAGAGAAATCAATGAAAATACATATTCATATTCCTGATGGTTTACCAAAATCTGAAGAAGAATTGGAAGAAGAAGAGAAATCCAAAATGCCTGATTCTGCTTTCACAAGGTTACTTAGAACCAAAGGAACTACTCCTGCTTGGTTCTCTCATGCTCCTGACCATGAAACCGACTAAAGAGACTTGTGTTATGTTTACAGTTATGTATATAAATATAGTTCTTGTGTCTCTGTTAGATGTGATCATGTTGCCATTAAAATTGTGGTTGTCATTGCGTGATGTTAGGGAATGATCGGTTTGTTTTGATGTATGTGCTTATTATAGTATTACAATGGGTTTGGTTTACAGAGAGATTTTCTATTTTTGTTAATGTTTGTTCTCCGAATGTGAAGCAAAATCCTTGAAAAACAAAACTAAATATAGGCAAAACAGATGTTTGGAGATACAGATTTGCAAAATCTATAGGCATTATTAATAATAACCCTTCTGGTTTTATTCATCGAATTCTTCTATGCCCATATCTATAAGCAGCCTTGGGTCTTTTCCAAGGTTTTGTTCAAAGCCATGACTAAACCTCCAATTTCTGTTTTGCCCTTTGGCTGCTTTCTCTTATTCTTTTCTTTCTTCTTCTTCGCGTCTATTGTTTCAGCACTCACCGATGCAGAAGCTTCGTTTATTGCACAGAGACAGCTCTTGACATTACCTGAAAATGGTGAATTTCCTGAAGATATTGAGTATGAGGTTGATCTCAAGGTGACATTTGCAAACCATAGGCTTAAGAGAGCTTATATTGCTCTCCAAGCATGGAAAAAGGCGGTGTTCTCTGACCCATTTAACACCACGGGAAATTGGCATGGACCTCATGTGTGTAATTACACAGGTGTGTTTTGTGCACCAGCTCTTGATGATCCTAACGTTGCAGTTGTGGCTGGTGTAGATTTGAATGGTGCAGATATTGCTGGACATTTACCAGTTGAGCTTGGTTTAATGACCGATGTGGCTATGTTCCATTTGAATTCGAACAGATTCTGTGGTATCATTCCCAAGAGTTTTGAGAAGTTGACCTTAATGCATGAGTTTGATGTTAGCAACAACCGGTTTGTTGGTTCTTTCCCTAAGGTTGTTCTCTCATGGCCAGCCGTTAAGTACATTGACCTTCGATTCAACGATTTCGAAGGCAAAATCCCTCCTGCTCTATTCGAGAAGGATCTTGACGCCATTTTCCTAAACAACAACAGATTCACTTCAACAATTCCTGAAACTCTTGGAGATTCTCCAGCCACTGTTGTGACCTTTGCTCACAACAAATTCACTGGATGCATCCCCAAAAGTATTGGAAACATGAAGAATCTCAATGAGATTATCTTTATGAACAACGATCTTGGTGGTTGTTTCCCAACAGAGATTGGAAAGCTATCCAATGTGAATGTGTTTGATGCGAGCATGAACAAATTCACTGGTGTTTTACCACCGACCTTTGTGGGACTTACTGGTGTTGAAGAGTTTGATATCTCTAGCAATAAACTCACTGGATTTGTGCCAGAGAATATATGCAAGTTACCTAAACTGGTTAACTTGACTTACTCCAACAATTACTTCAACGGACAAGGCGATTCATGTGTCCCAGGTAGTCGTAAAGAGATTGCATTGGATGATGCACGTAACTGTTTGCCAGATAGGCCTAGACAGCGATCGGCTAAGGAATGTGAGGTTGTGATTAGCCGTCCGGTTGATTGTAGCAAAGACAAGTGTGCGGGTGGTGGTTCTAGCAACGGTGCACCGTCCAAGCCCTCAATTCCTGTGACAACTCGGCCGGTTCCAAAACCACAACCACCAAAAGAGTCACCACAACCAAATGACTCAATTGATCAATCTCCTGTTAAGTTCAGACGTAGCCCGCCTCCACCACAACAACCACACCACCCAGTGTTTTCTCCTCCTCCCTCACCACCGGTCCATTCACCACCACCACCACCAGTCCATTCCCCTCCACCGCCAGTACATTCACCACCACCACCGGTACATTCACCTCCACCACCGGTCCATTCACCACCACCACCGGTACATTCACCTCCACTACCAGTCCATTCACCACCACCACCAGTATATTCTCCACCCCTGCCACCACCAGTCCGTTCACCTCCACTACATGTTCACAAACCACAACCACCTAAAGAATCACCACAACCAAATGACCCATATGATCAATCTCCAGTGAAATTCCGGCGAAGCCCACCTCCCCTGCCAGTTCACTCTCCACCTCCGCCACCAGTACATTCTCCTCCACCACCGGTACATTCTCCACCGCCACCGGTACATTCTCCCCCACCACCGGTACATTCTCCACCGCCACCAGTCCACTCACCTCCACCACCAGTTTATTCTCCACCGCCTCCACCACTAGTTCATTCTCCACCGCCACCAGTCCATTCACCACCACCGCCGGTACATTTTCCTCCACCACCGCCGGTTCATTCCCCACCACCACCAGTATATTCCCCACCACCACCGGTATATTCTCCTCCGCCACCAGTCTATTCACCACCATCGTCGGTATATTCTCCTCCACCACCGCCGGTTCATTCCCCACCACCACCGGTATATTCCCCACCACCACCGGTATATTCTCCTCCACCACCAGTATACTCCCCTCCACCACCTCCACCAACTTATTCCCCACCGCCACCAGTAAAGTCACCACCACCACCAGTCTTTTCTCCACCACCCACCTCTCCTCCTTCGCATTTTCCACCAAGGAAGAGCTCACCACCAAAACCAACACCGGTCAACACTCCTCCACCACAAGAAACGACACCGACAGTAAACGCACCACCTCCAAGTGAAGAATTCATCGTTCCAGAATTTATCGGCCACCAATATGCATCACCACCACCACCAATGTTCCAGGGCTACTAATATTAGAAACAGAGAGAAATCGATAAATGATAAACATCGTAAAGATAACAAGATTGAAGAAGACAGAAGAAACGAGAAGAAAGAGGACAATGTATCATAGTGGCGCATCAACTCCCTTACAATGAAAATACAAAATTTGTGTAGTAACAGTTAATAACATCTTTTTGGTTTATAAATATTTTTAAACACAAACGAGTTATTATGCTTCTTCTCCTATTTCCGAATGTCGTTAACGATGGTATCATAGATTAATCTACATAGTTGCCATTTTTCTTTTCTTAAATTTTTATAGTTGAACTGAAATTTACCGATCAGCCTAAGAGGAAGAAGACACATATATTAGGTCGAGTCTATTTTTTTTTTTCATCTGATGGATTGATATTAATAAAAGAGTTTGTTACAACCAAAAGGATCCAAGACAATCAATGCAGAGCTAAAATGCTACACACAACCATGGTTATTGTCGATGCATATCACCTCTTTTAATCATAATGGGTAACCGGCAGCTACATAGGATTGTAAACGATCCTGCGATGTTACACTATGCACAATCAAAAAGTCAAGCCAAGCTGCAGGTCTCACTACAGATTGAACTAACTGCGGTGTTTCAAAAACAAAAATTACATGTCTTACTTTGAGGTTGAACATGCTGTCTATAGCACACAAGCTACTTTGGAGTTAGGCTTCAATCACATAATTTATATTGGTAAAGGATCTTCTACTATGGAGCAGTGTTGTACCTTCCCAATTTCTTAAAATCCATGATGCACCACAATGTTTTTTACCTCTGTCCCATGTGTATCTAATGTTACATTTCAACCATGGGCGAGGCGGCAGCTTCCATTTCACGGTCTTTGGATTTTGCATCGTTGTTTCAGATGAGAATATGAGTTCTTCAATTTCTTGAGCTTGAAGCCACATATGTGCCTCATCGGTGATCTTTGTTGCTAGTATATTGGATTGGTAAATCATACCTTCAAACAAGAGGTTGTTGCAATTTTTCCAAAGCATCCATACAACCCAAGGCACAGTTGTGAGGGTTTCAAGGGGGAGGGGGTAGTTCTGTTTGATCCTCATAATGTGGTGGAGGTTGTGATATTGTGAGTAAGAGTTAAAACCATAATTAGGAATTGGAATGTTCAAGAGAGCCCAAACTTGTCGAGCAAAATGGCATGTGAACAACATGTGGTTGGTAGTTTCATTATCTTAACCACAAATTTGGCATCTCTTGTCTACTGTAATCCCTCTTTTGAGTAGTGTTTTCGGAATGGCAATTGCTCTATAAAGTGTCTTCCAAATAAAGACTTTGATCTTATATGGGCATTGAAGCTTCCATGCCATCAATTTTAACCCATTTAAGGAGGGTTGTTGTGTCACTGCCTGGTATGGAATCGGTTTGAGCACTTGGTTTGCTAGTTTATAGCCTGACCTCACATTATACTCTTCGCTTTTAGTAAATTTCCAGACATGAAAATCCTGCGATAGTAAGGCTGGTCGCATCCCTTTGATGATATTAATGTCTGATTTGTAGAACAGTTCCTCCAGTTTCGTGAAGTTCCAATGATTCGATCCCTCCAAAAAAAGATCTGAGACCTTTAAATCATTATTTACAATCAGATTTTCCATAAAGGGGGGTCTAGCTCTATCTTTTCCCTTAGCTTCTAACCATGAATCTGACCATACCTTGGTGTTTTGTCCATTCCCTATCCGTAATTTGAGGCCATGGTTCAGTAGCTCTCGGCCGTGGAGGATGCTCCTCCATGCAAAATATGGTCGATTACCTAGCTGAGCCTACATGAAATCGTAGTTGGGAAAGTATCAGCTTTTGTAATATAAAGCGAAGAGGTTGTTTGGATATTGCATAAGCCTCCAGGCTTGTTTTGCCAAAAGAGCCTGATTGAAAAGGCCAATGTCCTTGAATCCCATGCCTCCATAATCCTCTTCCTGACAGATTTTTTCCCAAGCTATCCAAGGAATCTTATTATGATACTCTATGGAGTTCCACCAGAAGGATGCCATCGCACTTGAGAGGGACTTACAAGTGGACTTGGGGAGTTTAAAACAACTTATTGCATATACCGGCATTGGCATGGCAACTGATTTGAGAAGAATGTATTTTCCACCTTGTGAAAGACACTTTGAATACCAGCTTGAAAGTCTGTTTTTTAGATTGTCCTGAATATTTGCCAGTAGTTGTTTCTTTGAGCCTGAGAAACATTCAGGTAGGCTGAGGTAAGACCTTGTACCTCCTTCCTAAAATATTCCAAGCCGCTGTTGTATGCTTTGTCTAAGGTTAAAATTAATTTTGTTTCCAAAGGTTATAGTTGATTTGTCCAGATTGATAACCTGCCATGTTGCTTCGCCATATACTGATAGAATGTTTTGCAGGACAATATATTGCTGAGTTGAAGCTCGACATATGAAGAGTGTGTCATCTGCGAACAGGAAGTGGTGTATTTGTGGCCCATTTCTACTAAATCGAATTCCTTCAATGAGTTTAGAGGTTGCAGCTTTGTTAAGGAGGTGGGTGAGTCCTTCTGTACAAAGTATAAAAAGGAAATATGACAAGGGGTCACCTTGCCTAAGTCCTCGTTGTGGAGTTATATAGCTATGTGATTGTCCATTGAGGGGAACCGTGTACTTCACTGTGACTATACAACTCATAATCCAAGCAACTCACTTGTGGTGAAACCCTAAAGAAGTCAATAGCAGCTCAATATATCTCCACTCTACTCTATCAAATGCATTTGACATGTTAATCTTTATGGCCATGAAAGAGGCATCTAAAGACCTATATGTTCGAAGACCGTGAATGGTTTCACGTGCAACCAATATATTGTCTGTAATTAGCCTCTATGAGACGAAGACCGACTGGTTTGGTGAGACTAAACCTGGAAGGAGTGGTTGTAATCGGGATTGGATATTGTTTTATACATCACAGAGCATAAGCTGATGGGCCTTAAATCCTTCATCGTGGTGGCAATATCTTTCTTTGGAACGAGACATAATTGTGTGAAGTTCCAATCTGTGTCGAATCTGTCATCGTGGAAGAAGGCTAAAACTTCATCCGTAATCCATGGACCAACCACCTCCCAATACCTTTGGAAAAAAGGCCCATCATGTCGTCTAATCCCGGTGCACTAGATGCTTTAATGGAGAAAACTGCTTGTTTGACCTCATCTCTAGATATCAGAGAGATAAGATTAGCATTGTCGACCTCAGAACCGAGGCTCAAATCCTTCAAAGATGTCAGATAGGTTTGACGGATGTGATGAGGTGAATAGGTTGTTGAAATAGGAGGATGCAACATCCCCTTTAGAAGCCACATATCTATGAGTGACTCTGTGGTCGTCGACTAATAACTCCAGGCAGGTTCGGGCTATGTTGGCTTTGACCGAGGAGTGAAATATTTGGTGTTACGGTTTCCTTCCTTTAGCCATTGAGCCCTAGACTTTTGTTTCCAATAGCTTTCTTCCTGTCTATGCGCAATCATCCTTTCAAATCTCAGCCCGGATTGGATCTGATTGATTTGTTGCAGCGAGTTGGTATTATTAATCTTCTTTCAACTACTTAGCGATCTTCTACAGTTTCTTAGCGTTGCAGAGCAATTAAGGTTGGGATCTTTGTTCCAAGCCATAGTAACTGAAGTTGTAACTTCTGGTTGCTGCAGGAAACATTTATCAAACCTAAAGGAGCCCCTGTATGATTCTGGTGATGAAACCAGATGCAGCAAAATTGGTCTGTGGTCAGAACCTTTCAGGTCTAAGAAGCTTTGACTTGCTCCCGGGAAGAGAGAAAGCCAATCTTGATTGGAAAAACTGCATTGTAGGAGCTGGTTGTATCTTTCTCCACTCCACGAGAAGGCATTGCCAAAGCTTTGTAGTTCGGTCATATTGCAACTTTCTAGCAAATTGTTAAACCCTTCAAAGGATGAAATCGGTCTTTTTGGACCATCCATCTTCTCCCTGTTGTGTCTTATCTCGTTAAAATCCCCCAGCCATAGCCATGGACCTTGTCTTGTTGGATTGAGCGTATATAGTCTTTCCCATACTATGTATCTCAATGAAGCAATGGGATTACCATAAATTCCAGAAACATAAAAACTCTGTCCACTATATACATTAGAGAAGTCCATAACATTTTTATCATAAAATAAAAGATTTATAGAAACTAATCTTTTCCAAAAAAGTGCTAAGCCTCCACATCGATTAACCGTATCTACCGTATGTACATGATCATATCCTAACCAGACCTGAAAGTCAACTAACTAGTACACTTTGCGGATTCATTGTTTCCATAAAAAAAAGAACATCAGGGAAATGATTTTTACTCATTTCCATGAGTCTTAGAATAGTCAATTCTTGAGGCCGCCCTAGTATTTGACAGTTCCATGACATGAGACTCATAATGTCTCGGATGATCCCTCCTCCGGGACCATCCGTGAGTTTGTGCGCTTTGCTTCCGGCTGGATGCAAATATCCTATTGAGTGACTTTCCTTTTCTCTATCAAAACTTCCAGCTCTTTGCCTTTGATAGATGCTCTGGTTTTAGGCTTTTTTTCCTGATATAAGGCCTCTTCATTGGCTTTGCTATCTTCTTTGATATCCCGGATGAACCATTAGGAGATGATAGTTCATGTACCGTTGGATAATTAGGAGATATTGGGGAGCAAAGTGGGGAAGAAGCTGCACTTGTATTGGCCTTTAAGGTGCACAAAACTATTATGGATGAGCCTTCCTCAGGGGATGGTTCATATACCATTGAATAATTTTGGCAGATGGCCAGAAATGAGTCTTTCTGCGGCAAGGAGATTCGCGAGAAGACTGATGGCAGAGTGATGGCAGAGTGATGGCAGAGTGATGGCAGAGTGATGGCAGAGTGATGACAACGTTATCCACTTTGATTGCATCCTTAAGTAGTTTTTGTACCAGTACTTGTGTTCCCCTTTGAAGAGTCTGTATCGGAAGAGTCATATCCGAATACAAGCCCTTTCCCTTTGGACATATCATTAGAGATAATTGGGGGAGATTCACGCCTGAGAATTGATTTCTGCTTCAGTGGGTCTTTTTCTGCTTCTGCAACTGTAATCCTGACCTGATTTTCTCTAATTGTTCTTTCTTCTCATGAGGCTGCTAAGATGCATTGCCTTATGCCTTCCAAAATATCAGATGCTATCTTGGGGCGTCCAAAAAGAGGGTGAAACCCAACTTGTTCTTCGCTAATAATGCCAAACAAGGGGTCATCTTCTGTAATCTTCAGCTTGGGTGGAGGTTTAGGTACGTGTATTCCTTGCTTTCTTTGTAAAGCTCTGTCTTAGACTTGTTTAACCTTTAGGGGACAAACATCTTGATCGTGTGTAAGTCTTTGGCAATAATAACACCTATTCTGTACCCTCTTATAGAAGTAATCGACTGTTGTTGAGATGCCATTTGGGAGTTTAACTTCCTTTGATTTGCGAGGGGATACGACACATTAATATACTGCATTTTTATCGGTTTTTAACCCTTGTTTTCTATTGTTTTATTGAGTCAAAATATTTGTTTTAGAGTCTTTTAGTCTTTTTTAAAGTTTTTTCATGTCATAGGTCACATTTGGTGAAGATGAGCTGTTTTGAGTGAAAACGAGCATATGGAGATGCAGAATACTGCAGAAGCGTCAGAAGTCTGGCTTCCTTTGAAAGGCTTCCCACCGTTGGATCGAGCTGAAACTTGAACACAAGATAGCCACGTGAGTTAGATTTTATTTGAAGGTGGTTTGAGGGCAATCAGACAAGTGGTTAGGAAGATATGACTATTTTACCGAAGCTATCTTATTCTGGCCGAGAATAGACGCGATCGAGCGATCAACTCCTTGATCGATCAATCAAGTATCCTGAGAAACTACCGCTCAACTAGATGATCAACCTGCTGAGACTATGATCGACCATTCTACCGCTTGATCGATACTGCGAACAGAAAACCATATATTCTTTATTTTGTACCACACGCGTTTTTAGCCTATTTAAATAAATTTCTGAGAACTTTTAGGTAATCCTATCATTATTTTCAGCAGCCGCTCTTGTAACCTTGGAGGGAGAAGATCTCTATCCTCCAAAACACCATTGGAGTAGATTTCTGAAACCTATTTGCTTTAATTTTCAGTTTATCATTATGTTTATATTCTTTTTCTTTGTTTGCTTCTATTCCACCATGTCTGAGTAGTTTCTTATCAGGTTAAGGGATTTCTAGGGATTTTGGGATTCAAGGAATTAGGAACAAATAGGGCTTTACCTTGTGTGTTCTCCATTTATTGTTGTGTTTAATGCTTAGGTTAAAGTAGCTAACTAGCCTATGAACTCAGATTGCTTAACATTCGAAAAGCTTGTTATGAATTAGATTTTCCTTAGGTGAGCAATCAATCCTTAACCACGGAAGTTGATTTTAGGGTTGATTGTGGATAGTTAGACCCAATCGATAATGCATGTTTGCATCCTAGGACCAACGACGGTTAGGAGCACCAGGTTGGTAAACATAGTAGTAGGCACCACGACAATGGGTTTGCTAGAAATCTATGTCTAAGTCGAGAATTATTTGAATGAATACCCTGAATAGTTTCTTTTGTTCGAATTCCCTGATTTCCTGATGAATTCCCTGAACTTGGTGTCTTAAGTTATTAGTTTTCATATCTATTATAGTTTGTTTAGTTTCCATCTTTATTTGTTTCATCTTAGCTCTAGTTTTGTCTAAAGATTGATAGTGTAACCATTGGTCCTCGTAAATTCGATCCTTAAGTGCTACATCGATACGATACGCACGAGAGGTTAAATTGGTATCAATTAACCTTATATCACACATCTAACAACACTTTAAGTCTCACAAAGTTAGTACTCTGTGGTTTATTTTCGTCAAAAAGGACTTCTGTAACCTGTCCCACAATTTCTCCAAGCAGTGTGATAGCTTGTTTAGTATAATACTTCAATGGGATGTTCCTAATTTGGACCCAGATGGGTATAAATTGGAGCGAGTCTTGGGAGGGAGTTTCAGACCATTTCTGATTAAATGTGTGAACTCCTTTCTCTAACACCTCCTCTAGATCGTGAGCTGAGTTGAAGAAAAACTGGAACTTCTCATTGGTTAAAGCTAGTCCTCGAACTCGGTCTTTTTTTTTTGCCACTTCCAGGAAAGGTCATAGATAAGATTCGCCATCTTCTGGTGTGTAAGGTTGAGTAGACGGCCAATTATACTTAGTGAATTCTTCTATGCCGAGGAGAATCGGGGTAGGTTGAGCATTTCAAATGGGATCTCTTCTTCTTCAATCATCATGGCCATCAAGGCCTTGTCCATGGCTGATGACATCAGAAATTTCAAGCAAATTGATCAGTGAGAAATTCAATGTGTTTGTGAAAACCATAGCGTAAACCTAGCCGTCATGGGATTGAGGTGATTCTGCTAGGTAGAAAACGCAACATTTTGTAAAATACGAAGGAGTGTTAACAAATTGTTCCTTTCCAAGTAGAGTCAAAGCCTCTCATAGAAAAGGAAGATATTCTATATATTATACAATATTTTTAAATCTACTAATAGACTATTGGACCGTTGGGCCCAAAAAGGAAACTATTAGGCCGAATCTATAAATGCGGGCTTTGTAAGTGAGACGGAAATATAAAACGACGACGTATCGTGAAGGATGCGTTTGCTGCACGATGAAGCATAAACATGATTTTCCGGTCTAAGTCTTTTGTGCAGCTAACTGAAATACAGTTTTGATTCGAAACCCTGATACGATTTCATTCATTCGAAATCTTCCGAACCCTAATCCCTCATTTCATTTCTGGTAAATCCGATTTTGGGAAACTCTAATTTGATACCAAAATTGCTAACAACCATGGAGGAAGAGAAACAAATGCACGAAGAAAAATCATCCCTAGTTAAAGAAGAACCGGTTCAAGGAGAAGAGGCTAAGGTTCAGAAATCGACAGTGGCAGATGCGGAGGCGCCACCAAAGGAGACCAGTGGATGGGGCTGGGGGTTTTCTGGCTTCTCTGTGCTGTCGGATCTTCAAAAAGCTGCAGAAGAGATTTCTCGTAATGTATGTTTCCGACTCCAATTTGACTCACTTTTTAATGAATTACTGTTCTCAGATAATGCCTAAGATATTGGATCCGAAAATTATGGTAACAAATGTTGACGCATTTATGGTATTGTTGTTCACTCGAAGTTTGCATTTTGTAGTTTCTCGTTTTCTTTTGGGGTGAAACATATTGTGCCTATACTGTAGATTTGGTCTTTTTTTAACCAAAATTATTTGCATGCTATGAGGATTCATCTGATTTGGATTACGCAAAAATGTCTACAGTTACGTTTTCTATGTATCTTATCTTCCCTTAGAAGAACAACGTACGTTTCTGTCTTGTGAGGTTCTGGTATGATGTCTGTTTGTTTAGGGAAATTTGGTTTGTTGAAGCATGCTTTGATCCAGATTCCTTTACTAATTTAAGCATTCAATGTCTTTGTGAATAATGATCCCTGATTTTACCCATACTGTAGGCTGCAGCGGTGGCAGAGAAAGCAGCCAAAAGTATTGCAGATATGGGGGAAGCGGATGAAGACTCTGAATCTTCTGCCAAGGAAGAAGAGAAAACTGAAGAGCCTGATGCAGAGCAAGATAGTGATGATGAGAATTCAAAGTTAAAGAAGGCAGCTCTCAAGAAATTGGAGGGTGCAAGTGAAGAGTCATTTCTTAGCCAGGCAAGTTTTGTTGCTTCTTTTGTGCAAGCAGTTGTCCATGTCCATGGTGATAGTATCGTAAATGCCTAATGGTCTCTCCTACATAGACCTTTGTTCCTGCCATATGTTTCTCTGGTTGTTTGTCATTGGCTTAAGTCATTATTCTTTATTTGTATATGCGTTAGAATTTACATAGTATCTCAATCTTTTATCTTCCAGGGCTTGAAGGTCTTCGATGATTCAGTTGAGAGTTTCACTTCTGGAGCGTGGCAGGCATTTGGAAATGCGTTAAAAGGGGGCTCAAGTTTTGTGCAAAAGTATGTTCCTTTCATTCTTCTTTGTTTTACTGAAAGCTCTAGTCTTAGCTTTGTGCAAACTACAACTTTGTAAACAAAAATGGTTAACGCCTCTGAGTTTATACTTAATACCCTGGCAAGTTTCTTAATGGCTAAGTTTCTTCAATCTTAATGGTTAAGTTTCTTCAATCTCAAGCTTAACAGGCTCATTAAATTAAAAGACTCTAACTAAATTTTCAATCTTATTTATTTTCAACTAAATTAACAAGCTCAAAAATTTATTTTCTTTCAATCTTAACAGGCTCATTAGCAGCTTCCATTAGCCATGGCAATAGAAAATCAATCCTTTAGTTGGAGTCTTTTAATTTAGAGGATTTATCAATGGTCCATAAATTTTCTTTGAGGAAAGTGTGCACCTGTAATGAATTACCATAATTATTTAGCATCCGGATTTTGCACTAAACAAGGGTCTGAGGGTCAAAGCAATGAATACTTGTTGACACGTAACACAATGAACATGTTTAGTTTCTGTATTTTAATTAGACTATTCTTTTGGTAAATTATCGTGCCTTTTCTGGTTCATTAGCAATAAAATGTTGGGCAAGCTATATATGTTATTTCCTGAATGTAGAAATCAAATTTGCTGATGACTGGTAAAACTGCGGTGATTTAGTGAACCCAGAGGTCGTGTCTGTCGTCAGTGCTGCCCGTTTCACTTACGCAGAACATCAAGTAATGAATACTCCAATATTTCTCTTGTAGGCTTGAAAACAGTGTCCAGCAAGGTCCTGCGTCTGGGGAAGCTGGATCTGATGCACCGTCTCTATTGGAGGTTTGTGATGTTTTTCTTATCTTTCTTAGCTTAACATGTCATTTATCCCACATTTCTGATCTGCAGACGGGAAAAGCATTAACTGCTAAAGGAATGCAAGTACTTGAATTTGTGGGAAAGGAGACCATGGATTTACTGATTACAGAAACGGGGCTTGGCGATAAGAATGGGGTAGATCAAGTACATGAGGAAGTGACATTTGATCGATGCTTTTACATTTATGGTGGTCCTGAGCAGCTTGAGGTAAACCACTTATCTCTGTAAATCATCTGTCAAATCATACTTGGATAATTGATTTTATTTTCCCTCAATTTCTTGATGCATGGTGATTTCAGGAATTGGAAGCATTGGCAAGCCACTATACCCTGTTGTTCAACCGGAGAAAGGTGAAATTGTCATCAGATCAGAAATCTTTGTATGAGGGGAAGCTCAAACAGATCCAGCAACTGTTCAGCTTCGCTGATGAAATGAGTGGAAGTAAAGCAGAGTCCGACAAAGGGAAGAAAATAGATATCAAAACGGAAGGTAATGATGATGACATGAAGAATCTGCATAACTCGAGTGTCACCAAAGCTGCTGATATGGCTGCTGGGTAATTATGACTGGTTCCCTTTCCATCTTAGATTCTGCATATTAATTTTCTCCATCAATCTCCTTTGTCTGTATTTTTTTGACTCTTCAATGTCCAGCAATGTCATAAGAATCAGTTTTTGTCTCTCCATATCAATAACCAAATGCAATCCTCTATATGATAAAATAGAAGGTGAAAATTAGAAACTTGGTATCTTCATAAAAGTATATACCATGATTACCTTTCGTCAGGGTGTTCTTCATGTTGACATAAAGTGATAATGTGTATAAATTAAATTTCTTTAACCTGTTTTTCATTTGCTTGTCACTTCTGTTTTCCAGGTTCACAAACGCTCTAGCAGGAGTAAACGTAAACGATATGATCCAGCGGACTGGTGGCAGACTTGAATCTCTCCACTCAGAAGGGATTCATGTGCGAAGATTTCCCCCTTTCTATTTCTCTTAAATATTGAAGATTTTAAATAGTACTCACAAATATATTTCCATTTTAGTTGAAAAAACCGCCAACTAAGATGAAGTCTTCTTCTGCAGAGACTTTCAGAGATGTGTTGTTTTGCAGTCACTCATCTGCTCATTCTCGGTAAGTCCATGATATCTCATGCCAACAAAGTTCAGGACGATGATACAGAGGCCTTGAAAATCGAGTGGCCAGAAGATCCTACTGAAAAAGCTAAGCTGATTAAAAGCAAGGCAGAATCAATGGCTGCATATGTTGAAGCAGTGTCTAACAGTTTTATAACAGGTTGGTCAACAATTATTCAACTTACTTTGGCTTATGAATGCTCTTTTGCATTTCTTACCGAGTATCCTAGGTTGCTAAAATCATTTTGTTTTGAGGATAGTTTCTCATTTCATTTCTATGAGTAAAAGGTAGAAGCAACATTACTTCGATAACCTGGGAAAAAAATACAACTACAAATACTCACCTTAGCTACTTAAATTTCACAATAGTTGGAGTTTATCTTGCTTCGATCTATATTGGCTTTTAATTCTGGGACTAAGACAGAAAGTGCTATGCTTGTGAAAGTCGAGAATACTAGATGGAAAGTGAAAGGTTCTAAGTACGCTTTTTCCACATTGCAGGTATATCAGATGTATTTGAAGCATACTCATCTGCTATTAAAGGAGTTGCTGCAGCTGACTCCAAAGAAGATCTTCAGAAAACATCAACCATGCAGGAAAAAGCAAGCACCTTCAACGATAGTCTTCGCTCTGACCAAGCGACAGCTATCACAAAGATACAGGAAGGTCTTCAGTACCTATCATATGTCGTGATATCTACCTCAGTTCCCTCTGCCTGATATAATAAGAATCAGATTGGTCTTATTTCTAGTTTATCTTCATTACACAAGACTTGGATTCAATCTAATTTCGTTGTAGATATTATATCTTTCACTAGGCTACTACTTATGGTAAGTCTCTCCCACTTATGCTTTGCTTAACTGTTGTCTGGATCTTGAAAGTTTGTTGAAATCAGGAAACCAAAGATTAAAAGCAGGGAAGAGATTAGGAATATTATTATATTTTGCAATGAATACATTTCCAGAGTTTTTGCTTGGAAGTTTCATTTAGCTTCTAGTATTGATCTGTAAACGTAGCGAAAACAAGGTAAAGTAAGGTGTGTTTTTTTATTTCAAGAAATATTTCAGTTTATTTTTAATAATCAGCATAATTTGAATGAGATTCACAAAATTTTTCAGTTTATTCTCGCTTTCAAAACAGGATTCAGGTAAATTTTACTGTTTGATAAATTTATCAAATTTTCAACTTTTTTTCTTTGGTTTTTGAAAAATGATTCTGCTCTATAATATGAGCTAGCGCGTTAAACTATTCAATTAGTCCACTACTCCATCATTATATCATAAAACTGATAATAGTCCAAAGTTATTGGTATGTTGACTTTTAGCCTCATAAATAAATAGTTGACAAGTTAGGCGGTGGATTAGTTAGTTGATACTTCGACGCTTAGTCGCTTATTATTTGCATTAAAATATTAAAAATGAGAAATCGGTTGAACCGACATAAATATATGTCTTCATCTAATATTTTTTTTTTATAATCCAAACTCTATCACAACATAACTTATAAAATCAAAAACTATAAAAAATCTGTTTACTACTAAACTCATTTTTCCTTCTTAAAAAATTGATATTTTGTAAGAATATTGCCGTGAGGATTTAGCCAATAGTAAAGCTAATTTTTGTTTATGTTTCCACGTCAAAAAATTTCAACATGGAACCCAAAAAGTCCGACGAAGAAACTCAAGTGATAACGTATAAGAATGGCTACACGTAAACTAATTATTGTTTGAAAAAAATAAATATACATATAGAGATAACGTGAAGGGAAATGTGATTGAATATATATAAAAAAAAATTCTAATTTTTACATGAAATAATACAAAAGACCCTGATTGTCTTTACATGGTTTAGATTACTCCCAAATCCAAACAAAGGGATGAACGGTATATGAATTTGTACGTATTACCAACGGCTGGTCTCTGAATCTTCCGGTTAACACCAGAAACAAATAAAAAAAAAGAATACAAAGAATCAAAAACAAGCTCAGGGAAAATAGCCGATGCTGTAAGGAGAAGGGGCATGAGAGTAAAAGCCATGGCGGAGGAGAGCCGGAGAAGGCGCCGGAGAATGGCTCAAGAAGTCTTTGACGGCTTCAGCCACCACCACTATCCATTCCATTGCTATCTTCATAATATTTAAGCAAAGCTTTATTCTCTTTATCAACATCTCTCTGTCTCTGTCTCTATCTCTTTCTTGTCTTTTCTCTACCTTCAAAATCTCAGTTCAATTTTCCTTATGTTGGTATTTATATAATAAAGTCAAACATGCATGCCAATGCCATGTGAAGTATGTGTATATAACTTGAAAAAGAAATGTTTATACATAACTTAGTTTGAAGAATATATACATATAATAAAAGAAAAAAACCAAAACTGTGGAATGACTCACCGGTTTTAACGATTTTAATAATTTATAATAAGACGGAATCGTCTTTTTCAATTAATAAATTCCATAATTTATTTTCTTTGTTAACTAAATTTCAATTATGAATTCCATAATTTCGAATAATTTTAAATCTAAGGAACTATGATATATAATTCCTTAATTACATTTTAAACCATCAATCCTAGCTCAAGGAAACAAAAATAAAAGAAAACACACAAAACAGATCCATGACTCTCGTGATTTGAAGCCATCTTGGGTGCATTGTCTTGACGACTACTTTATGTGACATAAAACAACAAATAAACACCGATGCGTCGTATCTATTTTGGCTTGCAGCATAAGTCTTACGTTTTAGATTCAGAATCTCATACTACAAGAAAATTATAAAAACTTCGATGAAATTTTCGACTGAATTGAACAGTCAGGAAAATTCGACCAGTATTATTTGGCTATCGAAAAACAGTAAGGCTTTTCTGATGGGCTCTAAACCCATCGAGACGTCATAAAAAATATGGAAGAATTCACAATGGAGTTCTTGAGTATAATATAATCTGTCTATAAATTCATCACTCAAAATTTCCAAATATTATTCTTTGACATGGTAAAGAAACGCTATATGAATTCCGCCGGAAAATACAAAATTTTACCGTCCATGCAACAGTAAAAAATTTCAATATCCCCTTTTCAGAAATAATTTCCTAACGGATCTCTTAGACCATTTATAATGGGCCTGTTGAACCATTATAATAGGGTTATTGAATAATTGAAAAAGTGATGTTTCCTATTTCAAGATTCTTCTAATTTAGTTCATCAAATTAATTATTCGATTACTAACTACTATAACGATAACATTCATTGAACTGGTCTACCACTAATCCTTTCACTAATGGTGTGATAAATAAATATTTGACAATGGAAGCGGTCATTTAGTTAGTTGATGTTTGATACACTTAATTAATTACACATGAATAAAGAATAAGAAATCGATTGAACCTGGACATTGAATTACGATTGAACCTGGACATTGGGTTATGTTTTGTAATATATTTTTTTATAACAAAAAATAAGAATATTGCCCCAAGAATTTAGCCAATCGTAAACCTGAGTTTCCTTCTATTCCCACGTCAAATTCCAACATTGTAACCCAAAAAAGGCACAAATAAACTCAAGTAATAACGTATAAGAATGGTAACAAACAAAAAAAATGTATAAGAATGGCTAAACGTAACCTAAATTATTATTTGAAAGAAAAAAGTAAACATTATACAGAGATAACGTGATGTGAAAACTAAGTGAAAATTTACATGAAATTAAGAATCAAAAACAAGGTTATGGAAAAAAGCCGATGTTGAAAGCAGAAGGGAGGTGAGAGTAATAGCCATGGCGGAGGAGAACCGGAGGAGGCGGCGGAGAGTGGCTTAAGAAGTCTTTAACGGCTTCAGCCACCACCACTATCCATTCCATTGCTATCTCCATTAACTTCAAGCATAGCTTTATTTTCTTTATCACCATCTCTTTCTCTCTCTCTCTATCTCTATCTCTTTCTTGTCTCTCTCTAGCTACCTTTCAAAATCACACATCTTCTTTCTCTTTGGTATTTATATGATTAAGTCAAACATGCATGCCATGTGAATTATATGTTTGTAACTTTTAAAAGAAATGATTATATATAACTTGTTTTGAGGATAAGTACATATATATATATATATATATAAGGAATTAGAATAAATTTTGGAATGATTCTGCTGTTTTACAAGTTTTAGTAATTTATAATCATAAACCCTTCGATTTATAACCAAATTGAGTTGGTTCTGTTGGTTTAAGATTTTCTTGATTATTTTTGTTTGACAGAATTCAAATATTTCCAATAGTGAAATATCCTTGGTTACTGCCCATAGACATTTAAAGTGACAAGAGAATCCGGACTTTTTATGGGTTTTCGGAGATTAGTTTGGACATAAACATAAACCTATAATTTCTTCAGTTATAAAAAAAATATTTTTCTTTTATGATTAAAAATCTATGGAATTGTTATGAAAAAAATCTATGGAATTAGGACATTTTATTCCTTAGTTTCTTTTTCAATTTTTACCTTTTTATTGTTCCTTAATATCATCAAAGAAAGAAAAAAACAAAAGAAAAAGAAAAAAACAAAAAGACCATTTGATTTGGTTTTGGCTTTAAAGCAAATTGTGTCTAAATACAAATTTGTAACCCTCTTAGAAAGGGCAAGACCCATGCCTCTCGTGATTCTTAAGTCCTCTTCGGTGCAAAGTCTATCATCGACTACTTTATATGACAAAAACACCGATCTATCTTATCTCTTTTGGTGTATACTTTGAATTAATAGCATCAAATCTTGAGTTTTAGTTCAATATTTTGGTGCTGAAATAGAGGTAACTTCAAGGATTGCACCAACTCTTTTCAATGCTTGCATTGACTTTCACCGACCTGATACATTTGTTTTCAACAATGTTTTTTCTTTTCTTTATTCCGGACAGTATTCGCGGACATTACGCATCGAACATGACCTTTATCATGACCTTTATCAACTAAACAATAGTTAGATATTTATTGATAACCAATCTGGGGAACTTAGAATTAAGTAACCTCCAAAAACACTATTTAAGAACTCGTCATATATACACATCAGATGCTACCGTGTTAGAAGCGTATGGTTATTTGGGTTTAATGATATTATATAATCAACTTTTTTTTATATTATTCACCATTTCAATTTGTAGATACGTAAATATGTGTAGTCTCATATTCGATTTATCATATGATATACCATTCAATATACGTATAATATTATGAAATATTTAAAACTTGGTAGCATATTTTAAGGCCTAATTTTGATTTGAACTCAGTTGACAGAGTTGTTAATTTTAGCAAATACTTAATACATTTAGTTGAAGAAAAAAAATTAAAACATGTACATAAATTAAAGAAATTTAGACTGACACATATTAGTAATTCTGGATATTGAAACATAAAAAAACATATACCTACACATAAATTTCGTCTTATGATTTACAATGTAATAACAGTTAATTTAAATTCTAAAGTATATTTAGTTGCTCACTTAATATTTGACAAAAAAAATTAATATATATATATATATATATGCATTACCAAAAATGATATGTATTCAATTAGAAATAAAATAGAAATCTCTAGAAAAATCTTCCAACGAATGTTCTGTAATGGACTTTATCCAAAATTTGAATAATCTAAAATAGGAATCCAACATATATAAAGTTCATTACTATCCTTCCTTTACCACCTCTTTCTTTTCCCCATGTTGAGTATCCTCTCTTCACTCTTACTCCTATACGGCTATACCTAATTTGAGATTCCGAAGTTATATATTCTCAACTATGAGATTTTTTGACAAAAAAAAAAAACAGATTCTGTGACTTTGCCAAGTTCTTATCACTCTGATAGTTAGGATGCTATATTTTCAACTTTATAAAACACGTTTTTCTGAAATGGTTCGAGATGAAAAACCGATGTTTAGTCTAGTTGGAAAATAGAATATGTCATGAACCCGTATAAATTTTGTGACAGCTCTAGATAGTCTAATATACGTCAAGAGTTGTCTCTACAAAAGATAACTAATGGCTCTAGACAACTAAACATTGGTCGAAAGTTATATTTACATCTTAGAATTTAGTAGTAAAAATGTAAAATTAAAATATATAAATCTCCAAAATACTACAAATTCTGAGTTTAATTTAAAATGATTTATTGAGAATTATTTGCACAGATGATTTCTTCTTACAGTTCAATCAGATGATGTTTTGCCATTTGGAATTTGTTCAAGGTTACATCTCATGTTGTTAATGGTAAAAAATTTTAATAACATAAAAATAAATCTAAAATTATAAAACTTGTGCTAATCTTCCAAACTAAAATTATAATACCTACATTACTAATCATATGATCTAACAATAGTTTTATAATTTGCGATCAAATTTAGCGAATTTTATAATTAACTACAAAATTGAGTAATGTAAATTAGTCCTACAACAGTTACTAATCTCTTTCTCTCTCTCCACATATCATCATACATATGTAGAATGTAATTTTTTTTCTAATTATATTAAATTAGTTATTTAATCAAAAGTGCAATAAACAAAATTACCCTTAAACCATTAACTATTTTTTATTTCATGTAATTACTTACAATATAAAAATTATTTTGTTAACTGTACCTCCATTTTAATAATAGTAGATAGATGTAAACTCCTAGTTTTATTTACTTTTTGTTATGTTTCTTAGAATACTTTTATGACATTATTAGTGTTGGAATAATTTTTAAGTATTATGAATTAAACTATGTCATAGTGACTTCTGTATATTATAATGACCTTTTATAGAAAGCTAAACCTACAGAAGTGATTTCTATATGAATCCGACATATGTACAACTTATACACCACATAAATTAGGTATATGATCCTACGTACATGATCTCGAGTGAGGTTTTTTTTTTTGACAAATACAAGTCTGAACAATATTTCACAATTTTATGTTTTATCATTCAGTATGTTAATTATATGTTCATGATTTAAATTACCTTAAATGGGTGATAGTTTGTCTAGTTGAATTCTGTTCAAAATTTATACGGTTATATCACTCAATATGTTGGATATTTTCATTGGGTAGATACAATTCATTTCTCTATTCTCAGAGTAACATTTTTTTTAACAAAATGTATTTCGTGTTAAGAGAAAACATCATGCTTGCAGATTCTCTGGCAATGATAGTGAGTAACTCTTGGCTGAGATGATGTTCAAAGAGAATGATGTACATTTATGATATATGCATATTTGAAGTTTAGTTTGACCGTGTTAAACGTATGTTAATGTGTCTTTGACCAAAAAAAAAAAAAAAAAAAATATGTTAACGGAAAGTTATAAAATCGGCTTTNCCAAAAAAAAAAAAAAAAAACATATGTTAACGTGAAGTTAATATATCGGCTTTTATGCCATAGTTTAACCAGTGCTTTGAAAATTAGATTGGATTGGGCGTTCTAACTGGTTGGACCGTGACTCGCTACTAAAATTGGTCCGAGTTGAATTAAGATCTGGATTTAAGTTAAACATGTAAAACCAGTCAAAAACCAGTAAAACCGGTGACCCGGATCAATATTAAAACCCAGTTTACTAACCATTTAAATTTTTCTCTTAAAAATTTTACTATTATTTTTTTTCATAAAAATATAAAATTATAAGTTTTAAAACCAAAATTTACACCATAAAAATATGTTTTTATTATATTTTCCAGATATCTCGAATATAATTATAACTAATAGAAATAGTGTTTGTAATTAATGTTTATAAATTACAAGTAATATCAGTAGATCATTCACATAAAAAGTATTACTAATATGTATTATATTCTATCTTTTATTATTTTATCAAAACAAAAGACGACGAATATAACTAAATAAAATAAATTGATATTTTCTTTCTCAAAAAATTAACTTTTTAGAGTATTTTTATTATTTTTCTTATCAAATTTGGTTAGTTTTTATTACTTGAAAATTTCAAATGTGTTATATTATCTTTGTAAATTATCATATTATTCATCATCTTGTCATATTATTTTGAATTATGAGTTTTATCTATATATATAATAAAATATAAAAATCTGGTTTGACTAGTTAAACCGGTCTGACCAACCATCCACTAATATTGCCGAACCGGTGTCCGGTCCAGTTTTTAAAACATTGAGTTTAGCACTTAAATTTATAATTAAAAAGATGGAGATTTTTTGACTAATTTTAAGAGTTTAACATTTTTTTTTGGCTATTTTCTCATCTCTTTTTAATTAATTTTTTAGAAATTTCAAACATATAAAAAAAATTTTAATAGTCAATTATAGGTATATAACTTTTTTGTACTACACAATTTTCCACAATTCTACACCAATAGTAATTCAATAAATTCAATAAATATCTTTAAAATTTGTAATTCTTAGTTATTAATTGTTCAAATTTGTATAGAAAACTTAAAGAATCAATCTTTAAGAAAAATCAAAAATGCCTAGAAAATTAATTTTTAGGGTCAATTTTCCCAATATACATAAGTTTGTGTTAAATTAGATTTGCTACGCAAGTTTTCAAATAATTCATTCTCTCTCATGTAACTCATATTTAAATGAAAATGTGGTAAATGGAACTTAAATGTTATATGTCTTAGTAACGTAAGAAAAGAGTTAATATATGCTAAAAGATATTTTTTCTCTTCTTTATTAGTTGACGTTTTAAAAAAAATTTGTTTTTTTTAGTTGATGTTTTAAGATTTCTATGCAAAATTTATTGTATTTTTGATATTTTTAACTCTTTAAATTCTGCGGATTGATTTGTGATTGGTTAAACTATTTTGGAATTTGTGATAAATTATATTTTGTTTAGAAAAAATAAAACAATTAATGATTTCTTAATATGTATGAAAAACCTAAAACATCAACTATAAAAAAAAAAATCATATTGTAATAGCATTTAATGAGGTCTCTTTCTACGAATAGAAGTGAATCAGACTAATCATTGTTACACATTTACACTATAGCATAACGCGTAACTAAAATTGTAAGCGCATAACTAAACAAAGTTGTCTGGCTAACTAGTCAAACTTAATAGTTTATCAAAGTACTTATCTGATTACCTAAAATTGTACGCATGTATAGAATGTTTTATGTATCTACATGATATTCTACACACATGAAAAAACAATTTTAACAGAACGACTATAGTCTTTTTGAAATAAAAGTCAAACACTAAGACAATCAAAATACCACAAAATTAAACACCACAATCAGACGACATAATTTTTTATGTAAAGAATACTTGTAAGAATACATATTTAATGATGAGGTAAGAAATTTTGTACATATGTAACAGATAGAGAATACATATAACACTTCTAATGAATGGTAAACTAACAATGTAACACATGTAATACAATGGTTACACCGCTACGAGTGAAAGTAAATTATAAGTATCAAAGCAAATAAAAATGACTAGGATTTTAGAGAGTAAGAAATTAAATATAACATCAGGTAACTAAACCAAACATGATATACGAATACAAAATTCGTAACATAGTCAAGTACCATGATTAAATACAATAAAATGGCAAGATGGGTTCTCTTTAGCTCATCGATCTCATCTGGGTCGAGCATATCAATAATGTTAAGGATTGTGGACAGCCTCTGGTAGTCATTAGCCATTTCCTCAAGAGGTTTGTGTCCGTGTGCAAAGAATCGTTCAGGTAAGTCGTCATTCGCCATCTAAAACACACAAAAGTATATATAAATCAGTAGATGGCGGATGTTACATGTGTAAAAAACATGTTGCCAATACACAGTGGACATAACTAGCATATAACTAAATCGAGCAATTCAAAAGGAAGTTCAAACAAACACTGCATAAAACAAGGAGGTAACTGCTTACTTAAACTGGTATCGTGTTAACATAAATTAGTAACCGTCAGTATAACTGGTATTCAGTTTACGAAAACTGGTAATCACCTACAAGTGAGAATGCAACAACATACCATCAAAAAATAGAAGAGGAAAATGGTCAAATAGCTCTTGTGAAAAGTCCTAAAGTTTTATGAATCACAACACAATTAGAAACTTAATCAAAAGGTTGATGAAACTCTAAAATTGCACACACCCAAAAATAGAATCGAAGACACCAACAAACAGCAATCGGAACAGATCTAACTTCTCAAACTCGTGGAGTTGAATCTCTACAATCGGACGAATGAAAAAGATATAAATGATAAAAGCCCAAACCTGACGTTGCCGAATGGTTTCGATAAAACACACATGTCTCAGCTGGCCGACAACGATGGAGAATTGAAGATGGGTTCAACGCCGTGAATAGAATAGTCAATATCGGCGGCACCTATTCTCGCTAATCTCTCTTAACAAAACACAAATAAATATTATGAAAAAATGAAAAAGTTTCTTTGCAGATGTTTCTTTTATATATTAATGCGGGAGATATTTTCATTTTAGTTGTGTTATAAACTTTAATTAGAATAAAATTAATCTAAGGTTTGTAACAGTCTTAAAAATAGGATTAATGTAGGTTTTGTTATAGATTTTAGACAACAATTCAAAATTAATAAATATTTAATTTAAAAAACCCTAAAAAGTTAAAATTTAACAAAAAAAAAAATATCAGTTATTGATTCGGTTTTGGTACGGCTTTGGATTCAATGTTCCATATACATATATTTAGGAAACATTCTAGTATACTCTAAAAAGCAAAAAATTTGGTTCTTGATTTGATTTCGGTTTTAGTTCGGATTTGATTTTTCGGATACATAGATTTAGAAACCATTTGGGTATATTATCGGGTTCGATTTCTCTAATTTAGATCAATTTCGGTTTAGGTTTTGGGCCTCTAAAACAAATATTCAAAAACAATATTTTAAAATATCAACACGGGTCTAACAAGCTAAATAAACATGATTTAAAAAACCAATCAAAACAATCAAATCCCGCGTTATAACGTGGGTATAATCCTAGTTTAGAGAATAAAGCGTGTAAGATACAATGAGATCAAATCATCACATAGGGTATAAGGATACAATGAGCAAGAAAAATGGAATAATAGCCTATAAGAAGCTCACTTAGTTTTAAAGAAACTTTTGTATTTCCATTGTTATTTCTCTAATTTTTAAGCAATGGATGATGTATTTCTTTAAAATTAATAAAAATATGTATATTTGAAGTATTATAGAGCAAATCACCGAAGCAAAGTAAAATATTTTCAACCAATATTAGAGAATTAATAGACCATTGTAGATGTTACTGTCTCTATAAAATTTGACACGACCGTTAATAAATATGAAAATCAAACCAAGATTAAACCAAATACCGAACTGTAGTGTGTAAACCAGATAATAGAGTTGTCAGAGACGAACCGCGCGCAATGCAGCAATGATTGTCACCGGAGCTTGTGACTTCTCTCCATCACTCTCCGTCGTCTCTTCTTCCTCCGGCACCGTCTCCGTCGCGGCTTTGAACGTTTCTTCTCTCCCCTCTTACCCCAGCATCATCAATTCCAGCTCAAATTTCCTCCGTTCTAATTCATTCTCCCTTATCCGCCATCGCAACAGCTACGCACGCCGCGTTATCCGCCGTCTCTCATTCCATAAAATTAATAGGAACGAAACCCAATTCTCTCCTCGGTCTTCCACGCGGATTCCACCAGTTTTCACGGCTAACTCGACGGCTCAGCGAAACGAGACTTTCGTCGAACACCTTGCAGGCATCACAGAATCAGAAGAGGAAACCAGCGATTTCGGAGATGTGGAGTTTGCGAGGAACGATATAAGAAGTGTTGCGACTCATAGAGTAGAGACAGAGTTTGAAGTGAGGGAATTAGAAGAGTTGCCGGAGGAGTGGCGACGGTCGAAGCTAGCGTGGCTGTGTAAAGAGGTTCCGTTACACAAGGCCGTGACGCTTGTGAGGCTCTTAAATGGACAGAAGAAATGGGTTCGTCAAGAAGATGCTACTTACATCGCTATTCATTGTATGCGAATTCGTGAGAATGAAACTGGATTCAGGGTAATCTTTTCAAACATTATAAGATTGTTACAAGATATGGCTTCTTGATGTTTAGTTTGTGGCTAATTTGTGTTGTTTCATCTTTTAGGTGTATAGATGGATGACGCAGCAGAATTGGTACCGGTTTGATTTCGGGTTAGCCACAAAGCTAGCTGAGTTCTTGGGTAAAGAACGGAAATATATGAAATGCCGAGAGGTATTCGATGATATTATGAATCAAGGACGTGTTCCAAGGGAATCCACATTTCATATTCTTGTAGTTGCATATTTAAGTAATGTATCCATTGAAGGCTGTCTTGAAGAAGCGTGTAGCGTTTACAACAGAATGATTCAACTTGGAGGTTACAAACCGCGTCTTAGTCTGCATAACTCTTTATTTAGATCTCTGGTGAGCCAACAGGGAGGGTCTTTGAATGATTATCTTAAGCAAGCCGAGCTTATCTTCCACAATGTTGTGACAACCGGACTTGAGGTTCAGAAGGATATCTATAGTGGACTAATATGGCTGCATGGTTGTCAAGACGAAGTTGATATAGACAGAATTAAGTCTCTAAGAGAAGAGATGCAGAAGGCGGGTTTTCAGGAGAGTAAAGAAGTTGTGGTTTCGTTACTGAGAGCGTATGCTAAGAATGGTGGCGTGGATGAAGTTGAGAAGACATGGATTGAATTGCTTGATCTAGATTGCGGTATACCTTCTCTGGCATTTGTGTACAAAATGGAAGCTTATTCGAAAGTCGGTGACTCTGCAAAAGCTTTGGAGATATTTAGGGACATGGAGAAGCATCTAGGTGGTGCGACGGTTTCTGGATACCACAAAATTATTGATGTCCTTTGTAAAGTCCAGCAAGTAGAACTTGCGGAATCTCTCTTGAAAGAGTTTGAAGAAAGTGGGAAGAAGCCGCTTCTACCATCATACATTGAGATAGTCAAAATGTACTTCGATTTGGGTTTACATGATAAATTGGAGATGGCCTTTGTTGAGTGCGTGAAGAAGTGCCAACCTAGTCAGGCTATATATAACATATACTTGGATTCATTGGTTAAGATCGGCGACATTGAGAAAGCAGGGGATGTCTTCGATAAAATGAAAGGCAACGGGACAATCAATGTGAATGCAAGATCCTGCAACACCGTTTTAAAGGGATACCTAGATTCTGGGAAACAAGTGCGGGCAGAGAGAATATATGAGCTGATGAGATTGAAGAAATATGAAATCGAACCACCACTCAAGGAAAAGCTTGATCACATCCTAAGCTTGAAGAAAAAAGAGGTGAAGAAACCATTGAGCATGAAGCTAAGCAAAGACCAGCGTGAGGTATTGGTAGGTTTGCTGTTAGGTGGCTTGCAAATCGAATCAGACAAAGAAGAGAAGAGCCACATTATCAAATTTGTATTCAGAGAGACTTCTCAAGCTCATCTGATTCTAAGACAACACATACATGACCACTTCCGTGAGTGGTTGGATCCCTCGAGCAGTTCGCAAGAGGATATAATACCATTTGAATTCTCCTCTATCTCCCATTCACACTTTGAGTTTTATTCTGATCATTTCTGGCCAAAGGGTCGGCCTGAGATTCCAAAACTGATTCATAGATGGCTCTCACCACACTCACTCGCGTATTGGTACATGTACAGTGGCTTTAAAACATCATCAGGAGACATTATATTGAGATTGAAGGGAAGTCTAGAAGGTGTTGAGAAGGTAGTGAAGTCTCTGAGAGCCAAATCTATTGATTGTCGGGTTAAAAAGAAAGGAAAAGTCTTTTGGATTGGACTTCAGGGAACAAAGTCAGCTTTGTTCTGGAAACTAATAGAGCCTCACATATTAGAGGACTTAAAAGATCATTTGAGACCTACTCATGAATCAATAGGCAATGATGGAGAGCAAGAGCAAAGCATCAACAGTGACGATTATGTAGATTCAGAAGAAGCACATATCAGATGAAACTTAACTATGTTTGATAATTGATACCATCTTTGAAAATTAGTAAATCTAGATTCAACCAGACCAGTTGAAGAAACCATCACAAGGTCTTGTCTGAAATGTGTCTAATAAAACCAAACTACATATCTAGATTCTGGCCCATATAAAATTATCAAAAAGACAAAAATATAGATATTCATTGTGTAGTGGACGTAGTGGGTAATCACCTACTATCCATTGTTAAGAGTATTGGAATGTACACGAAGGGACAAGTAATAAATACAGAAATAATCAATTAATAATAATATCCATTAACTAAAATAATTAAATAGAGACAAAATTTGTTGGAGGAAAAAAGTGGGTCCTAGGGTTTCTGGCTCATGCGTTTCTTCTCTCTTCTGTCGTTTTGATTTCTGCGTTTGAGTAAGAACAAGTCTCCGTCAACAGTCCAAAAGCCACTGAGAGAGAGAGATATATACCACCATTCTCTTTGTCTCTTTCGGTTCTTCTCTCTGCTCTGTTCTCTCTCTGTGTTGCGTTTTAGTTTAAGAAAGCGAGGAAGAAGAAGATGGCTCGGTCAAAATGCTTCATGGACATTAGCATTGGTGGTGAGCTTGAAGGAAGGATTGTTATCGAGCTTTACGATGATGTTGTCCCTAAAACCGCCAAGAATTTCCGGTTACTATGCACCGGAGAGAAGGGCATAGGTCCCAATACCGGTGTGCCTCTCCATTACAAGGTCTCTCTTTTATGAGTTTCTTGGTGTTTCTGAGATTTAGGGTTTAATGGGTCTTTGGTTTTTACTTTTGAGAATCGCCTAAGTTCTTAATTAATTAATGCTTGATACTTTATAGGTTTGTTCATTATTGAAATTAGTTTACTGTAGGTGGTGATTGTACTTTTGAACGATCTTGAATGCTTATGATTAATGGTACTTTTTTTGATATATGTGTTCAGGGTAATCGGTTTCATCGTGTAATCAAGGGATTTATGATTCAAGGTGGGGACATATCAGCTAATAATGGTACTGGTGGTGAATCTATCTATGGTTTGAATTTTGAAGATGAGAACTTTGAGCTGAAACATGAGAGAAAAGGGATGCTTTCTATGGCTAATTCTGGTCCCAACACTAATGGGTCTCAGTTTTTCATCACAACTACACGTACTTCTCATTTAGATGGGAAACATGTTGTGTTTGGAAGAGTTACCAAAGGAATGGGTGTTGTTCGGTCGATTGAGCATGTTACCACTGAGGATCAGTCTTGCCCTTCTCAGGATGTTGTGATTCATGACTGTGGAGAAATCCCTGAGGGTGCAGATGATGGAATATGTGACTTCTTCAAAGACGGTGATGTGTTCCCTGATTGGCCTATTGATCTAAATGAAAGCCCAGCAGAGTTGTCTTGGTGGATGGAGACTGTTGATTTTGTCAAGGCTCGTGGTAATGAGCACTTCAAGGTGTGTTGCCCAACGTTCTGAATTCGACTATGTATTTGTATATTCCAGAGTTTCATCGGTTTTAAACTATTCTGTTTTGTCTTCTCAATTTGCTCTTAGAAACAAGACTATAAGATGGCACTTAGAAAGTACCGCAAGGCTTTACGTTATCTGGATATTTGCTGGGAGAAAGAGGGCATTGATGAAGGTAGTTCATCACTTTTACTCTCTATATATGTTTTCATTTACTGCATCTCAGAAGATAGTTACACTGTTCATACCAATGTTTTGCACTCACTCTCTCTGCTTTTGATCTCGCAGATACAAGTACTGCCTTGCGTAAGACAAAGTCACAGATCTTCACCAATAGTGCTGTAAGTTTATGCTTTTACTCTGTTTTCCCTGCTAATATCTTTTGTTCTAAGTGGAATATGTGTATATGTGTGTGTGTGTGCATACGCTTTAAGTACCACTTTTAACTTGGTTTCTCTTAGGAACCTAATTTTCTTTAACGTTGATAGGTTTTCTTTTTAATCTGTTTAATTCCTAAGGATGAGCTACACTGTTGATGGTGATTGTAAAATATATTGTGATCTAAGGATTGAAGTGGGATTCACTGTTGACCTGTTATGTTGATTTGTGCTGTTGATTATTTTTTGGGAAAAAGTAATGTAAGTTGACTTTACATATGAAGGATTCCAAGATAATATTCTATGAGATTATGCTTGTGGGACATAGATAAATATGATTCAATCATTGCTCATGTAAATCATTGTTTGCATCTCTGTTTACATTCCCGATGTTTTCACTAGTGAACTTAATTGCTCTGGTTTTTCAGTATAGCTGATTTTTGTACTAATGTCATCTTCACTGTATTGTAATTGGCTGTTGTGGCAGGCCTGCAAACTCAAATTTGGAGATGCAAAGGGAGCATTGTTAGATACTGAATTTGCTATGCGCGATGAAGATAACAATGTTAAAGCATTGTTTCGACAAGGCCAGGTACTTCAAACTTATTGCTAGAACATGGACGGAGGCATAACAATAATTATGTATTCTGTTTCTTAGATGCGCTTATTGCTATTGTTAGGCGTACATGGCTCTGAATAATGTTGATGCTGCTGCTGAAAGCCTCGCGAAAGCACTTCAGTTTGAACCTAATGACGGTGAGTGATTCATCAAGCTTCTATTGTTGTGGTTTGACTCGTTTGGTTATTGATGTATGGGTCTACTTGCTTATGTGAGAGAAATCTAATTTGAATTCTTAATGTCCATGTTTCTGGGAGTGGTTTTCAGCTGGTATCAAGAAAGAATATGCCGCTGTTATGAAAAAGGTCGGTATGCGTATAAACAACCCAATAATCTTTTGCCGTGCTACTTATTCTTAATACAGAAGTCCTAGAGCTGACGTTAAACATTTACTTGTGCAGATTACCATTAGAGACAACGAAGAGAAAAAGCAATACCGCAAAATGTTCGTATAGGATGCTCTGCTTCATTTAGGGTAAGTTTTACTAAGTCCATTTAACTTGTGGCATATCTTTGCAAGCCACCACAAAAAGTTTCTTTTCAATGATGAAGCTATTTGATGTTCTAGAATCTTATTGCCTGTCTAATTACGTTTGTTAGATGAAGATAGCTACTTAATTACAGTGAGTCTTTGGACCAAAAAAACAAATAATTACAGTGAGTCTTAATTATTGTTTCTGTTGCTATCTATGTAGGTTTGGTTGGATAGTGTGGAGAAGACTAACAAAAAGTGAAAAGGAGCATATAAAGAAAGAAATATTCAAAAAAAACATTGGGAACTGTTTCTGTTTCCCTCATTTTGGTATAAATGTTTACATTTGCATCATAACAAAGACTGATGCATAGTAATATCAATGGGAAATTGTTTTTACCCAAAAGACAGATTCGGTAATAGACTGTTAATGAAAATTTTGAGTTCTTGGGTCGCACTAAGTTTTGCTTTCTCCTCATTTTCATCTTCTGCTTGAATCATGTTTTAGTGAACTGTTCTCAACTGTTAAAACAGGATTTAGATATGCTAGTATATGATGTACAAAGTGTTCGAGTTTAGGACGGAGTAAGAGATGTGTTTTAAGGTTTCTCTTTTAAGTGGATATCTTTAAGAAATGTCTTTAGTTCTTTAGCCACTTCCACCATTTTAGGGACTTCTCCTCTAAGACCAAGGCACCTTTCTGAGAGGACAATGAAAGCTTTGATTCGACAATGCTCTTCGTCTGTTACTTCACCATCCATGTTATCTAACATCTTTGGATCAACAATCTTATCGATTCTTCCCTCTCTCATCTGTTCTGACAACCGATATGGATACTTAATCGAATCATGAAACCTTTCTTCTCCTGTCAAAAGCTTTTGCATCAAAACTCCAAAGCCATATGCATCAGTCTTCTCTGAGATTACATGATTAAAAACATAATCATCATCCATGTAATCATAATCTCCCCATCCAGAATCAAACTTAACAAATGTTTCTCCTTGCGGAATCAAGACACAGTTTGAGAAATCACAAAGCTTCACAATGCCATTCTCATCCAATATAATGTTATGAAGACACATATTAGCATACACAAATGGTCTTGAGAACGCAGTGTGAAGATAAGCTAAAGCTACTGCAATCTCTTCTGCTATCTTCATTCTCCTTTCCCACAAAACTATCTTACTTAGATCGATTCGAGAATATTGTTTCTTCTCACCATAATAAACCATAATTGGAAATGTCCACTCAAAACAACATCCAACCAACTTCAAGAAGTTTTTATGACTACTCACCATTGAAGATATCACTATGTCACGACAAAACTTTCTTGGATAATTTGGAGTTCCACAATTTGGAATTCCATAAACCAATGTATTGATGAGAATCATGGGATGGTTATCGAGCTTACCTGAATACCATCTTACATTATCATGATTAGATAGTTCAGAAACATGACTACACTTACATATGTTTGGTCTTCTTTGAGGAAGATTATTACTACACTCGCAGTCGCAGATATCATCCATGGCCTTGCGGATTTGAACAATAGAGAAGAATTTGATAGGATTGGATTTCCCATCACAACATTTGACCAACTCTTGTAACAATATTCCTCCTACCTCTCTCTCTCGGATCAACCTTTGTTTTCTAACTATGGCTCGTAATCTCTTCTCTTTCCACCAATCCATCATAGAAACATAACTTTGAAACTTTTAGCTATGGAAGGTTGAAGAACAAAATTGAGTTAAACCAAGAATAAAGAACATTTGACGATAAGATCTGAAGCAAAAGAAGATGTAAAGTCGTTGGTTTAATTTTCAACAAAGGGCCCTCGCGACCGAACTTGAGAGAAAGTGTCAAAATTGAAACAGTCCACCATAATAGTTGCTAATAAATTCAAGGGTATTCTGAAAAAAAAACTCTTTCATGTCTTTTTTTTGTTTCTTATATGTTAACATTTTTTTTGTCAACCACAAGAGTTGATTCATAGTTTGAAACTCATCCCTAAAATCTCTTTTAATTTTCCACCAATGTATCATTTAATCTCGAAAAATGAAAGTTAATTCTGTCAATCAAATGTAATAGAGAATATTACATTTCATACGTATTTTTGAAGAGATATTATGCTTGTATGCATTAAAATTTCAAAAATTTAATAGTCGATGCAACCATTAGTTGCAAGAACTTTAATTTGATACATTATTTATCACATTTAAAATTTTGATAATAATTGTACTGGATTATGTTGTGTATTAACGGACCTGTTAGATTGATTTGTATTTAAGATAAAGTAAAATTAGAAAATATATTAATTTAGAAATGTATCTTTCTTTTTAGAAAACCCTAAATTTAACTATAAAAGAGATTGAAATTTATCAAAAAAAAAAAAGAGATTGAAAAGCTCATGCAATGACGTGAGAGACTGTAAACTCCGAGAAATGTCAATTATGGCATTGTCGTCTTGAATGTTCGCGAGAATATCATGTTAAACGTTTGGATAATATTCAACATGTAGTCAAATCACTGCAACTTCATTTTACTTGCAGAAGAAGGCTCTTGGCCTAGTTAGTTATTTGTGCATAATATTTTAGAGATCCTAAGACTTGTGGTCTGGAAAATATATAGTAGTAAGAGACTCCGGTTCGATTCTCGCTCAAAATTTGCAGTACTGTTTCTAGGTCGATCGGCTCTATAATTACTCTTGTTACCAATAAAAAACTTCATTTTACTTCCCATGAAGTTTTACATTTCAAACAAAACAAATTACTTAAATTTTACAATTCAAACAAAATAAGTTATCTAATTGTTAATTTGTTATCATAGTGATGGCTTTGACGTGGTCAACACCAATAATGTTACGTCTTCCTTAAAAATACTTATTCCAAAGTGAAGAACAAATAAGACTTGAATTTTCTTCAGGTTGTGATGAAAACAACATTCTACTATAAACTTAGAAAACCCCTGAAGAAACTACAACATTCAAGAATCAGAATCATCTATCTATCAATCATGACTTGTTTTTGTTCTTCGTCTAATCCACAAAGCTTCTTCTTAGTCTTCTTCTTGTTTCTATCGTTTCTCAACTTAACACAACAACAATCTGTCGACATAGACAGTTCTGTATGGGAATTTCCTCCAAACGCTTTATGTCTATCACAACAAAAGAACTTCGACGATTCCTTGTTCTCCAAGAATCTTAACCGCCTTGTCTCTTCAATCCATTCTCTTACTCCTAATACCTATGGCTTCTACAATCTCTCTGTTGGAAGAGACTCAGATCGAGTTGAGGCGATTGGACTTTGCAACAGAGTTCTCTTTCGAGTAGATTGTCGCAACTGTATCGCTCAAGCTGCAGGGAATCTAACCAAAGAGGACTGTCCACAACATAGAGAAGCTTACATACGTACCCCGAAATGTATGTTTCGTTATTCAAACAAACCTATATTCGGAAAACTCGAAACGAATCCTGTTTTAGAAGCACCGAACCCGAATAACGCCACTGGAGATAGAAACGAGTTTATACGGTTGCAGAGCGAGTTACTTAACCGACTTAGACAAGTTGCTGCATCAGGTGGCTCTAAGAGGAAGTATGCTCAAGGAGATGGTCCTGCTCCTCCATCTTATAGAAGATTCTTTGCTGCAACACAGTGCACACCAGATTTGTCTGAGAAAGACTGCAATGACTGTCTTCTTTATGGTTTTAGGAATACAACTAAAGGCAGAGTTGGGATCAGATGGTTTTGTCCCAGTTGTAATTTTCAGATTGAGAGTAACTTGAGATTCTTCCGTCTCGAGTCTGAGTATGAGCCTGATTCAACAACAGAACCAAAAGGTTAAAAACTGAGTAATCCATTTTACTAAACTAAAAACAGAGCACTCTGTTCCTTTCTTTGAATTGTTTTTATATTTGGCAGGAGAAAACAAAACAAAAATTATTATCGCCACAGTTGGTTCAGTTATTGGTTTTACAGTAATCGTAGTTGGTCTCTACATCCTATTGATAAGGAACAGAAGAAAAGAAAAACAGAGACATGGAGGTGAACATTTTTAGTTCGAAAGTAAAAACCATTTGCTCAAGAGCTTTAAACTGAAAAACTCATCTGGTGTTTATTGCTTTTGGATCAGGCAACGATGTTGAAGAAAATAAGATTAAAGATATACAACTATGGCAACTTGACTTCGATACTATAAGATTAGCAACTAATGACTTTTCTCCTAACAATCATCTTGGAGAAGGTGGCTTTGGTGCTGTGTATAAGGTAATTAGATGGATTGATTGATTCTTATGTTATGATCTTTAGTCTCTAACAATGTGTTTCATTTATGACCAGGGTGTTCTTAATAATGGAGAAGAGATAGCTGTAAAAAGATTGTCAATGAAATCAGGACAAGGAGATGATGAGTTCATAAATGAAGTCACATTGGTTGCAAAACTTCAACATCGTAATCTTGTTAGGCTTTTAGGTTTTTGCTTAGCTGGAGAAGAAAGGCTTCTCATCTATGAGTTCTTTAAGAACACAAGCCTCGACCGTTTCATATTTGGTACCTAAAAAACACTAAATCCTAAACACAAGCATATCAATCACTAAATACTTGTATTGAGTGATTTCAAATGAATTGGTTTCATTTTCAGATTCTGATCATAGGGGAACGTTCTTAGAGTGGGAAACACGTTATAAGATAATCTCAGGTGTTGCTCGAGGTCTTCTTTATCTTCATGAAGATTCTCGTTTCAACATTATTCATAGAGATCTTAAAGCCAGCAATGTTCTATTGGATGATGCAATGAATCCGAAAATCGCAGATTTTGGAATGGCAAGAATGTTTGATACAGATCAAACAACTCAAACCGGGTTTACAAGCAAAATTGCAGGAACCTAGTAAGCTGTTAAAAAGAAATCTACCCTTTAAGTTCTATCTTCGATTCGAAAACCGATGCTTACTATGGTCTTTTGCAGTGGTTATATGGCTCCAGAGTATGCAATGAACGGTCAATTCTCAGTGAAAACCGATGTATTTAGCTTCGGTATATTAGTCCTTGAGATCATTACACTACAACAAAAGGTAAGATTTGGGACGTTTTTTTGCAACGGATTTACAACACAGCT